>PVKP010038234.1:0-21040 GCA_004027715.1 Plecturocebus donacophilus
CCAGATTTTGTTTTGTTTAGGGTGCTGTAGTAAGACATGTCTTCTGCTTTGAACTAGTTTAGTTCATGTCACCTCTAAATGTCAGATGTTTTCCCATGACCATGGGAAAATATTGTTTTTCTTATTTAACCCCTTTCTTACTTAATAGAAAGTTTTGACAACCTTTATTTTAACATCATCATTTTTCTAATTTGTTTAACACTTTGTTCAGTGCTCTGATTCACACAAAGTAAAAAGACAAATTATATTCTTCACTTAGGGACTGCAGGAAGATTATCTTCTGGGACAGAACAATCAGCCAATCAGTATTAATGCTTGCTTTTCTGATGTCTGGTTGTGTGTTCCTAGCAACTATGTGCCTGGTTTTCCAGTCCTCTTGTGATCAGGAAAACCTCGTAAGTCATACAGTCAATTAAATAGTACATATGTATACTTTTTTTTTTTTTTTCCTGAGATGGAGTCTTGCTCTGTCACCCAGGCTGAAGTACTGTGGTGTGATCTCGGCTCACTGCAATTTCTGCCTCCCGGGTTCAAGCAATTCTCTTGCCTCAGCCTCCCAGGTAGCTGGAACTATAGGCGCTTGCCATTACGCCCAGCTAATTTTTTGTATTTTTAGTAGAGACAGGATTTCACTGCGTTAGCCAGGATGATCTCGATCTCCTGACCTCATGATCCACCTGCCTTGGCCTCCCAAGGTGCTGGGATTACAGGTGTGGGCCACCATGCCTGGCCTATAAATACATATACGTTTTAAAACAAATCGGCACAATGGTCTCCTGAAAGTGAATGCCACCTTTTATCCAAATCAGGTGAACACCCCACTTCATAATTTTTTTTCTACTCTGATAGAAAAATTTTGCTAAGTAAAACACCCCTTTATAAAACTAAAACTTTAGTTTCAATTTTTCTCTTGAAAATGTACTCATCTTTGTTCCTTGGGGAAATTCTTCCCTAAGTTCTAAGTGTCCAGAGTTTGTGTTAAAGGGAATGATCTCTTGGAAGTCAGAGGTGAGTCCTGTTTTCATTCTTTATTCTCTTGCTGCACTGCCTATGCCCTTTTCCCAGCCAGTTATTGCTTAAAATACTCTTTTTATCCCTGTGTTCTTTCCTTTGTCCCTATTAGATGATACTAGCAAGGCCTTAAGTATGATACACATGTTAAAAATTAACACACTAGAGCATCACAACTCTGAACAAAGTTATATCAAAGGAAGAATATATTTCTCTCAATTTCTTTTTTAAAAATTGATTTAATTTTTGATTCAAGGGGCACGTGTGCAGGTTTGTTGCATGGGTATATTGCGTGATGCTGAGGTTTGGCTTCTAATGATCCCATTGCCCAAGGAGTGAATATAGTACCCAAAGTAGTTTTTCAGCCTTTGGTCCTCTTCCTCTCTGCTCTTGGAATCCTCGGTGTTTATTATTTCTGTCTTTGTGTTGGTGTGTACCCAATATGTAGCTCCCACTTATAAGTGAAAACACATTTTTTTTTCTGTGTCTGCATTAATTCACTTAGGATATTGGCCTCCAGCTACATTCATGTTGCTGCAAAGGACATGATATTGTTTGTTTTTTTTGTGGCCGCTTCAGTTTCTTGACTGCTTAGGATACAGCTTTTCTAACTATCAAAGAGAATGTAACCAGGGAAGTAAATTTGACACTTTTAGTTTATTCATCTGCCATCTGTTGAACACAACCTGTGTTCTAGGAACTGTGCTAGCGGATATCCCTGAGGGCAGATATGGCCTCTGTCCTTAGGGAGATCACTATTTAGTGAGGGGTGGAGAATTAAAGTGATCATTATGGAGTACATTAAGTGACTTGATAGAAATGAGCACAGGCCACTGTGGTGAAGCACATTGGAAGTATTTGGCTCAGAGTAGGACATTTCTCTAATTTCCTCAACTAAATTCTGAAGGAGCAGTGAGAGTCTTCCTATGAAGAAAGGCAAGCTAGATCTTGGGGCCTGGAGTCCAGCTGCCTCCATGACCTATCTGTATAATTTGGGGCAACCTGCATCCTGTCCAACAGCCTCCATGACCTATCTGTATAACTTGGGGCAACCTGCATTGTCTGTGACCTCAATTCCTTATCTGTAAATGGTAATGATACTAATAGATACTTCAAAGGCTTGTTGAAAGACTTTTGTCAGATAATTGATGTAAAGTGCTTAGCACAGTGCCTGACATATATGATTGTCTCTGGCAAATTTTAATTATAGTCAGTATTACTAAAAGGGAATAAGCCAGGCCCGGTGGCTCACACCTGTAATCCCATCACTTTGTGAGGCCGAGTCACGCGGATCACCTGAGGTCAGGAGTTCGAGACCAGCCTGGCCAACATGGTAAAACCCCATCTCTACTAAAAGAAATACAAAAATCAGTCAGATTCTTGTGACTGAGGCACAAGAATCACTTGATCCCAGGAGGCGGAGGTTGCAGTGAGCCAAGATCGTGCCACTGTACTCTACAGCCTGGGCAACAGAGCAAGACTCTGTCTCAAAAAATAAATAAATAAATAAATAAATATATATATATATATATATATATATATTTTTTTTTTTTTTTTTTTTAATAATAATAAAAGAGAATGAGGGAGAAACTTTGATCCAGGTAGTGGTGTGGCATATTCAGATCCATCCTTCTCCCTAAAGTCTGGGAGCTGCCGGTAATTAACTATTGGTTGAGCCAGGATATAGCTAGCATGAGGCTTGGGAGGAGTTAATTGCAGGGTAGAGGAATGGGTGCACGTCATACTAAATAAGCTTGGTAATAGTAGATTAGAAGATGAGACCAATTTTGATGCAGTCGTAATTTTTCTCTTTTTATTTTTCTGAGATGGAGTCTCGCTTTGTCACCCAGGCTGGAGTACAATGGGGCGATCTCAGCTCACTGCAGCCTCTACCTCACGGGTGCAAGCAATTCTCCTGCCTCAGCCTCCCAAGTAGCTGGGATTACAGGTGCGTGCCACCACACCCAGCTAATTTTTGTATTTTTAGTAGAGATGGAGTTTCACCAACTTGGCCAGGCTGGTCTTGAACTCCTGACCTCATGATTCACCTGCTTCAGCCTCCCAGAGTGCTGGGATTACAGGTGTGAGCCACCACACCAAGCCCTTTTTTTTTTTTTTTTTTTTAAGTTGGAGTCTTTCTCTGTTGCCCAGGCTGGCGTGCAGTGGCGCGGTCTCAGCTCACTGCAATATCCATCTCCCAGATTCAAGCAATTCTACTCAGCCTTCTCAGTAGCTGGGATTACAGGCACCTGCCACCACACTCAATTTTTTTTTTTTGAGACAGAGTCTTGCTCTGTCACCCAGGCTAGAGTACAGTGAGCAATCTCAGCTCACTGTACCCTCTGCCTCCTGGGTTCAAGCGATTCTCCTGCCTCATCCTCCAAGTAGCTGGGACTACAGGTGTGCACCACTATGCCTGGCTAATTTTTGTATTTTTAGTAGAGTCAGGGTTTCACTGTGTTATCCAGGCTGGTCTTGAACACCTGACCTCAGGTGATCTCCCTGCCTCAGCCTCCCAAAGTGCTAGGATTAAAGGCTTGAGCCACTTTACTCAGCCTATTTTTTATTTTTACTTTTTATACAGAGATGGGGTCTTGTATGTTGGCCAGGCTGGTCTCAAACTCTTGGCCTCAGGCACTCCTGTCTTGGCCTTCCAAAGTGTTAGGATTGCATACGTGAACTACCATGCCCAGCTTATAATTATAATAACTAACACCTTATTTAATGTTTATTGTGAGCCTAATATGGTTCTAAGTGCTTACATGTAAAACAACAACTCTTTGACGTAGTTATTCTATTGTTATTATTTGCTTATGGAAAAGGAAGATGAGGCACAGAGAGATTAAATAACCTGTCTATATTTGTACAGCTAGAGAGTGGGATGGATTGGTGATTTGAGCCCCACCAGTTCAACTCCAGAGTGTGTACTCTGCTGTTTTTGAGTATGAAGGGTGGAAAGACATGTACAGATTTTTAAAATATTACAGCAATCAATAGGACTTGATAACTGGATGTGAGGAAGGAAGCAAAAGTAAGAGAAGGATGCCCCTTAATATTCTGGCTTGGACAACTGGGAGGGCCCTGAAACGGGTTGGGGAACATCAAAGGGAAAAGCACAGGAAAGTGATGAGGCTGGGTGTGGTGCCTCATACCTGTCGTCCCTGGTGTGGATCACTTGAGCCTGGGAGTTGAAAGATTAGCCTAAGCAATGTGACAAAATCCCATCTCTGCAGAAACTACAAAAATCAGCTGGGCATTATGGCTCATGCCTGTAGTCCCAGCTACATGGGAGGCTTAGGTAGGAGGATCACTTGAACTTCGGAGGTTGAGGCTGCAGTTAGCCACGATTGTGCCACTGCACTCCAGTCTGGGTGACAGAGCAAGACCACGTCTAAAAACAAACAAACAGAAAATGATGAGTTCACTTTAGGATTCATTCATTTTGAAGTTATTTTGAGCCATTGAATAGGGAGTTGGATATTCTATTCTGAATCTCAGTGAGTGCTGGGCTAGAATTACTGATTGAGTAGCCATTAGTCTGTAGGCAATGGTTGAAACCATGGGAGTAGATATCCTGTTTACTTTTTAGCTTCTTTATAACAGGGAATAGCTTTTAAGTTTACAGTGCTTGCTTCCTTCCTTTATTTATTAAGCAAAGTTTATCAGGTTCCTATTATGTACAGAGCAACTAAATTTGGAGCTGCAATCTATATATGAATAAGCTGTAAAATGTGTTTTTAAAATGCATATGATCCATCTGGAGAGATAGAAAATCAGTCACGATACTGCAGTGCATGTGTAAAATAGAAGTTTGTGCAAAGTGCAATGGAAATGTAGAGAAGAGACTGGCTGCTTATAAGACTGATGGGGAGGTTTCACAGACAAAGTAACATTTGCCATATATCTTAAAGAAAGATTTCCCCTTTCTTAGAAACAGGGGATAGGGATGGGCATTCTAGGTAGAGTCAATAGCATATGCTGAGGTAGGCAGGTCTGAAAGAACTCTGTGTCCAGGGCCGGGCACGGTGGCTCATGCCTATGATCCCAACACTTTGGGAGGCCAAGGCGGGTGGATTGCTTGAGTCCATGAGTTTGTTGCCAGTCTGGGTAACATGGCAAAACACCATCTCTACAAAAAATACAAAAATTAGCCAGGCATGGTGGTACATACCTGTAGTCCCAGCTGCCAGGGGGGATGGGACGGGGGTTGGGGGGGTGGGTACAGTGCTAAGTACACCTGCCTGACAAGAAAAATACAAAGCAGGTGATGGGTATATTGTGAAGGGCCCTATATGTTCATAACCAGTAGTTAGTATTTGATCCTAATGTTAGTGGGGAACCAGTGGAGGGACTTGATATAATCATATTTATAGTTTTTCTCTAAATCCCTTCTTTGATTTTTCAAGTAGGCTTCTAATTGTTTTCCTTTTAACCCTTCTTCCTGCACACTGAAGGCTTCTAATTTTTAAGGTCAGTTGTTTCTCTGAGTGACCAAAATAGGTTTCCCCATACTTGGTCTACTTCAGTGTAGATACTCTGTTCTCAGTGTCTGAACTCCTCAGCTTTTAGTTACTTGAGTTTAGTCAAGAATTTGTTGAAAGCAGCTACCCTGTGTGTGTTCTCCTTCTTTCAGTCAGCAGTTCTCTTTGGTGCAGTTCACATACCTGCTCTTTTTGATGTTGCCACAAATACTTCGTCTAGGTTTACTGCTCACTTGGCATTTGTTTGGTTCTCATGACCAGGAAAGTTTAAAAGAACCATGACAACCATGTTTACTTTTTTTCTGGGTTTGACCTTGATTTCAGCATGGAGCTGACTGGTAGCAAGCTGACACCTTGGCATAAAAGGGAAAATCTTTCATTGTAATTTGCCAGTTAAAAGTTCCCAGAATAAGGTTACTCAATGGGCTTGCAGAAGCCTGAGGGGAAACTCTGACTAGTTGAGGTGACACAGTCAACGCTTTCTCCATACAGGCCTGCAGAGATTTCCTCATGTTAGCCCAAACCCATAGTAAAAAATGGCAAAAGTCACTACAGTACGAAAGAGACCAGCGTATCCGACTGGAAGAGACTCTTGAGCAGCTGGCGAAGCAGCATAATCACCTGGAGAGGGCCTTCCGAGGAGCCACGGTGCTGCCAGCAAACACTCCTGGCAGCGTGGGTTCTGGTAAAGGTAAGATGCTTAGTTCTCAGGTAGCCTGGTCTGAGGTGAGCCAGATGGTTTTCTGCAGTTGATATGAGAACTCAAAACTCTACACAATCAATGACTCGTGTGAAATGGAATTTGAACCATTGATTTATTCTGGATTTCCACTGCTTTTTTTTTTTTTTTTTTTTACCAGTTTTTGCTGTGTTTATGGTTAGTATTTAAAAGAACTTGCTATATCAGACATTTGGTAAAGATAACCAAAGCCAACAAATGAGGATTTTCTTCTTGTAGATCAGTGCTGCTCTGGCAAAGGAGACATGAGTGATGAAGATGATGAGAATGAATTTTTTGATGCACCTGAAATCATCACCATGCCTGAAAATTTGGGCCACAAGTAAGTTATCCTTGATTATTGAAGAAAATAAACATATCTGGCCATCAAAAGGTTAGAAACATTTCACTGAGAGTATTATCATTGTCAGTACTCAATCTGGGCCCTTTTCTCTTTTTTTTTTCTTTTTCTTTTTTTTTTTTTAACTTTTTTCTTTTTTATCTCAAGATCTGTTTGTAGAATGGGCCCTTTTTCTTAAGTAAGTGAACAAGTGTCAGCTTTTTTACATGAACAAATTCTCCAGAATATTTAAATTCATTCCTATTCTAAACATCATCATTTGATCACCCATCAATAAGTTTATACAGTGTACTTGGCATTCTGCCTTGTAAAGAAATATCCAGAACCAAACTGTAGTTCTGGTCTTTGTTCTAATTCTCCTGTGTTTCCCATCTGTACAGACGTACTGGCAGCAATATCAGTGGAGCCAGCAGTGACATCAGCCTTGATGAACAGGTAACTCTTACATGGGAGTTATCAGAGATGAGGGACGTGGGTTATGATTCCCAAGGATTTTTTTTTCTTTTTGTGAAGCGCTAAGAGAAACTGATTTTTTTTTTCTTTTTTTAGCAGAGGGGAAGAGAAGGTTATAAATACCAGGTTTTCTGTTCTTTGTGGGTGGTTGAATGGCTTTGTTTTTGCTCTCAGTACAAGCATCAGCTGGAGGAGACCAAAAAGGAAAAGAGAACCAGAATACCATACAAGCCAAACTATAGCCTCAATTTATGGAGCATCATGAAAAACTGCATTGGAAAAGAACTCTCTAAGATCCCCATGCCGGTAAGGTTCTTGCACTCTGGGGCTGCTGCCAGAAGTTCCTCTCAAGCCTCAGTGGGACTAGTGCTGATATGACAACCCCACCCACTTGTATGGCATTTTGTGGCATGGTCTTTTTTACCTTTATAGTCATAAAATGTTCCTTAAATTTAGCTGCTTTAATTTTGGCTCTGGATCTAATATGTTCCCAGATCACCTAGAGTCAGATGTACATGTTCAGTAACAGTTATTTGTGAGCAAATTCCTATGCTAGATGCACTGGGGATACACTGGGGACATGCAAAGATAAATACATCATAGTTCCTGTTTTCAAGAAGCATGTAGTTTAAAAGAGGCAGACATGAAAACAGGTAGAAAACATTATTTTCTGTGATAGTGTTATAGAAAGTACTACACAGACAAAGGCTTAGAGAACGTAGAAGCAAAAATTGTTCATTCAAACCAAAAGATGAGGACCATCTCTATGGCAAAGATGGTATTTGGGCTGACCTCCCTGCCCCCAGTCATGTCTTCCTCCAATCTGTCCATACTGTTGTCAAAGTAGTTTTCGAAAAATGGCAAATATAGGCATGTCAGTCCTCAGCTTAAAATCCTTTACTGGATCTTCATTGCTTTGAGCATAGTCCAGATTCCTTAGAGGGCTTGATATTTCCTCCCCATGGGCAAGGCTCCACCCGTACACGTCCCGAGTTCTAGTCATAAGGATTACCTTCAGGCATCCTGTCTTTTCCTTTAGGGCATTTGTACACACTGCTCTTACTTCCTGGACTTTCGTCAGTTTCCTATCAATGCTTGCCACTCTTTTTCTGCTGTGGCTAATACCCTTTTTTTCAGGTTGCAGCTATAGTGTGTCTTTTTCAACAAACCTCTTCCAGTGTATCCTGTCAGGGTGAAATGTCTCTCCTTTGTGTTCCAACAAGTTCCACTGTTTATGTCTGGGCATAGACAGTGTGTATCACTGCTTGTTCATTTCACAGGCATTTTCTGGGTGCCACTGTTTGGCTAGTGTTGCACTAGTTTTCAGTTAGGTATAGAAGATATAGGTTCAATTTATTAAAGAAACAAATTCATGGGGCCAGCTCTGGGGTAGGGAGGGCAAAAATAACAAACAGTCAAATTCAAAGCATGTTAGTTTAAGCCAGAGATCCACACACTAAGGCCCTCAGGCCAACTCTGGCTACCATCTAAGAAGCATAATAGTTTGTGATGTGAAAATCAGATGAAATTCAAATGTTAACATCCATGAAGTTTTATAGGAACATGGTGATACTCTTTCACTTACGTATCATCTGCGGCTGCTTTCATCCTACAACAACAGTGTTGAGTGGTTGTGACAGAGACCATATGGCCCTCAAAGCCTAAATACTTACTATCCAGCCCTTTGCAGAAAAAGCTGTCAACCTCTGCCTTAAACAAATGTTGGCTTAATTCATTATTATGTTCAAGCCCAGAAGTAGGTGGTCCAGGGCTAGTACCATACTCTGGGGTGTCAGGACCAGGCTTCTTTCTATCCTGGTGCTCTGCTGCCTGTGGCCTCAGTCCACTGGTCCAAAGTGGTTGCTCCACTGATGAGAAATCAGAGCCTCATTTCTGCCAGTTGGAAAGTGGAAAAAGAGGAAGGGCTCTACCTTTTAAGTGTGCTTCCTAGCTGAGTGCAGTGGATCATGCTTGTAATATTAGCATTTTGGGAGGCTGAGGGAGGTGGATCACTTGAGGTCAGGAGTTCAAGACGAGCCTGGGAGAAATGGTGAAACCCTGTCTCTACTAAAAATACAAAAATTAACCAGGCATGGTGTTGCACGCCTGTAGTCCCAGGTGCTTGGGAGCGTGACGCAGGAGAATCGCTTCGACCCAGGAGGCAGAGGTTGCAGTGAGCTGAGATGGCACCACTGCACTCCAGCCTGGGTGACAGAGCTACACTCTGTCTCAAAAAAAAAAAAAAAAAAAAAAAAGATGCTTCCTGGAAGTTGTATAAGTCACTGTCACTTAAATCTATGTGGCTAAAACTTAGCTATTTGGCCATAGCCAGCTGGAGAAAAGACTAGAAATGAAGACTTCTGTTCTGGATGGCATGACCTTGTGAAAAATTGCGGGTTCTACCAGCTGTAGCAGAAGGGAAGAGTGGATAGTCGGGATGGGCAAGTGGCTACAGGTTTTGTCCACAGCCAAATACTTAGCATACAGCAATACAGAAAGCATTCTCCCTACCCTCTTGAAGCTATGATCCAGTGTGTGGTTTCTTCATAGACTGAGTTCTTGTGATGAGGGACTACGTCTTGATGGTCTTTATATTCTTGATGCTTAGCCCTGTGCCAGGCATGTATAAATCATTCAGCAAATGTTGAAGTAATTAAATAACTGGGTCTCAGAAAACAAATAGGTTTATATATAAGTATGTAGGTTTTTTTGTTAGAAAAGTGTTGGGCTGGGTACAGCCCAACACTTGGGAGGCTGAGGCAGGAGGATTGCTTGATCCCAGGACTTGAAGACCAGTCTGGGCAACATAAGGAGACCCTATCTCTACAAATAATAAAAAATTCGGCTGGACACAGTGCCTCATGCCTATAATCCTAGCCCTTTGGGAGGCCAAGGTGGGTGAATTACCTGAGCTCAGGAGTTCAAGACCAGCCTGGGCAACATGATGAAACCCTATCTCTACTAAAATGCAAAAAACCAGTGGGGCATAGTGGTGTGTGCCTGTAGTCCCAGCTACTCGGGATGCTGTGGCATGAGAACGGCTTGAACCCTGGAGGCAGAGGTTGCAGTAGTTGAGATGGTGCCACTACATTCCAACCTTGACAACAAAGCAAGACTCTGTCTCAATAATAATAATAATAATAATAACAACAACAACAATAAGTTAGCTAGGCATCGTGGTACATGCCTGTATTCCCATCTGTTTGGGAGGCTGAGGTGGGAGAATCACTTGAGCCCAGGAGGTTGAGGCTACAGTGAGCCACAATCGCACCACTGCACTCCAGCCTGGGTGACAGAGTGAGACCCTGTCTTAAAAAAAAAAAAAAAGTGAATCTTCAGATAAGAAAAGGCCATGAGTGAGCCTTAGGATAAACCTAAAATATTAATAATTAGTTTATCGGGGGTTTGAAAAGAAACCCCGCTTGCCTGGAGTTTTAGGTGCTTTGAAGGGAATAGTAGGAAAGTGGACTGGAAAGGCATGTCATTGCAGTCTGAGAAATTTAGTTTCTGCTTAGAAGTAGCTTCTGGTGCCGGGCGTGGTAGCTCATGCCTATAATCCCAGCACTTTGGTAGGCCAAGGCAGGCAGATCACTTGAGGTCAAGAGTTCGAGACCAGCCTGGCCAACATGGTGAAACCCCGTCTCTACTAAAAATACAAAAATTAGCCAGGCGTGGTGGTGCGCACCTATAATCCTAGCTACTCAGGAGGCTGAGGCAGGAGAATTGTTTGAACCAGGAGGTGGAAGTTGCAGTGAGCTGAGATCGCATCATTACACTCCAGCCTGGACAACAGAGTGAGACTTCATCTCAAGAGAAAAAAAAAAAGAAAAGAAAGAAATAGTTTCTGGGTCTAGGTGACTTCTCTGTCCTCTTTTACCCAAGTTCCTTGTTGATACTGCCTTTAGGAATGTACAGTCCTGTACCTGTTTGCCTGCAGATCAAGTCCTCACCCTTCCCCTACTCTGGGCTGTGACACAGGAAAACTAATCTTTCTAGGCAGTGTTTTTTCAGGCTTCCATGGCTGCTGGAGTCTGGCTGGGCTTCACTAATGCAAGATACCAGCAGGAGGTTGTAGCCATGGGAAGTCTCTCCTTCTCTGCCCTTGAGTGGTGCTCTGGCAGCATTTATGTGGCTCTAGTTTTCACTGGACAGGCCTCCGCCACCTTGATGTTTTACATTCTCCTGATCCTCCTGTCTTGGACCTCCACCTCTGGGCTGTAGTAATACCACTGCTTCTCCCCATCTCTTCACCATACCAATGGTTATGGCTTCCTGCTGCTGCTAATCTCTGAGTTGTCTTTTTTTGGCTGCCCAATTCTTCATCAGCTGTAGAATTCCCTGCTTTCTTCCACTTTAAATATTCAGATTTATTTGTTTCCCTGCTTGGCTTTTGAGTAATAAAATCATCATTATAAAAAGTTTGTCACTTTGGGAGAAACTGATTGTTGGTGGGCAAGGCTGTGTGTGTGTGAAAAGCAGTGACAGTTTAGCAATGTGCTGATTCTAGTCCCACACACTGCTGGTGTGTCTAATAGCCACCAGTGGAGTACACTGCCCATCCCCAGTTTTCCTCAAAATGTATGGAAATGTTACCTCCTGTTGCCTGAAATTCTGCCATTGAGAGATTTTGTTGGGTGTAGTTCATAAGTTCTGTCTTTAAAAAAGACTCAAGGATTAGGGCTTTATCAGCCCGCCACCCCTCTGTGTGCATTCATGTCATCATACTCCTTGTCTCTCAGTTTAGAGAAGAGGACTCTGGAGTGCAGCACACTGGTAGGTCCTGTTCCTCAAAGGATGAGTGTTCTAATGTTGGTCCTGTGGCTCTGCGTTCACTGGAAAATGTTCATTAGAGAAACATTTGGGGTATTTCTCAGAGAAAAAGCAGGCTCTAGTTTATTATTATTATTATCATCTTGAGATAGGGTCTTGCTCTGTTGCCCAGGCTGGAGTGCAGTGGCATAGTCTTGGCTCACTGCAACCTCTGCCTCCTGGGCTCAAGCCATCATCCCACCTCAGCCTCCCAAGTAGCTAGGACTACAGGTGTACGCCACCACACCCTGCTAATTTTTGTATTTTTTGGAGATATGGGGTTTTGCCATGTTGCTGAGGCTGGTCTCAAACTCCTGAGCCCAAGCAATCCACTCGCCTCAGCCTCCCAAAGTGCTAGGATTCTAAGCATGAGCCACCACTCCTGGCCACATTTATTACTTTTAAAAATGTATGAATGCTTAGAAACAGACAAAAAATGTTAATAGTGATGATCTCATTTCAAGAAAATTTTTTCCTTGATACTTTATTTTCAAAAAGATTTTTACAGATAAAAATGTTAATTTCACAACTGAGGGAGAATAGCAAATATTAGGGTAATATGTAGCTCAGAGATTGGTGGGTAGGAGGCTGAACAAAAATGCCATAAGAGTTGGGATATCAGAAAGAAAAATGTTGTTTTTGTTTGTTTCTTTAACTAAACTGTTGCTTAAGACCAAAGCATTCACTAGAAAGGAATTTTTTTTCTTTCTTCTTTTGTTATCTGGACTTAGAACTTTAGAACTCGGGCTAATAATAGACTTGTTCATCTATATTGTTGATTAAATAAGCTTCATGGACTAAAGCTTGATGTAAGCTGACTTGTTTCATAGCAAATTTTTACATAGTAAAATCAATCAAAACGTCAAATAGTTGGCCAGGCGTGGTGGCTCATGCCTATAATCCCAGCACTTTGGGAGGCCGAGGCGGGCAGATCATGAGGTTAGGAAATCGAGACCATCCTGGCTAACACGGTGAAACCCCATCTCTACTAAAAAATACCCAAAAAATTAGTCTGGCGTGGTGGCACACACCTGTAGTCCCAGCTACTCTGGAGGCTGAGGTAGGAGAATCGCTTGAATCCGAGAGGCGAAGGTTGTGGTGAGCGGAGATTGTGCCACTGCACTCCAGCCTGAGTGACACAGTGAGACTCCGTCTCAAAAAAAAAAAAAAAAAATTCAAACAGTTAATTTAGAAGCTGACTTTTTGGGGGAGTAGAGGGGTGGGGAGCATGAACAATGTTTCTCGCTCCCTACCCCTCCACTCCCCAAAATAGTCAGCTTCTCTTGTTTACTTCTGTGTATCCAGTGGGTAGCAAAGGGTCTGGTACACATGGGTACTCCATAAATATCCGTGGAATGAGTAAGTGAATAAATGAATGAATGAACCTCTCCCCCAACAGCAGCCCCCAACCCACCCCCCTACATGCACACACATATACACACATAGGCTTGTTTCATCCAGTACTTATTTGCCCTAAGCTGTCTTCAAAATTAGAAAGGTAAGAGCATGCACAGCCCCCTCACAACCCCATCATAAGCACTTCACTCCCAGAATTATCCAGCCTCAGAGAAGAAATCAGAATCCTGGCCTGATGGAGAACTGAACTGAGACTTGGCAGTTGTTTTGTCCAGGGAGGAAGCTAACTTTTATAACTAGTCAGGATACAGCTGTACTTATAATTTACTACTGTTTCTTTCATTCTTCAAGAATTTTAGATACCTGACTTCCTGTCTGGGTGTACTTGTGCTAAAATACATTACCTTTATTTATTTTTTATTTTTTATTTTTATTTGAGACGGAGTTTCGCTCTTGTTACCCAGGCTGGAGTACAATGGCACGATCTCAGCTCACCACAACCTCTGCCTCCTGGGTTCAAGCAATTCTCCTGCCTCAGCCTCCCGAGTAGCTGGGACTACAGGCGTGCGCCACCATACCCAGCTAATTTTTGTATTTTTAGTAGAGATGGGGTTTCACCATGTTGACCAGGAGGGTCTCGATCTCTAGACCTCGTGATCCACCCGCCTCGGCCTCCCAAAGTGCTGGGATTATAGGCATGAGCCACCGCAACAGCCACGTTTCTTTTTTTTTTAACTTATTCATCCAACACCTATTTGATGATGGTCTTCTATGGGCCAGGCACTGATGGATCTTGGGTACGTAGCACTCAACAGAAGAGACATGGTTTCCATCTCAAAGAGCTTACAGTTAGTGAAATGAAAACAGTGATTTCTGCCACTCAGCAGATATGAACAGTTGACAAGGAGAATGGGTTGCTTGTGGGTTAAATATTAGAGCTGCTCAACTGAGCAAAGTCCTCTTTTCTCAGTGATTTATTTCCTCAACTGCAAAAAAATTAAACTGTCTCTTATAGATGTGTGGGCAGAGTTTTTATGTCTGTTCTTTTCCTTACAGGTGAACTTTAATGAGCCCTTGTCCATGCTTCAGCGCCTTACTGAAGATCTGGAATACCACGAACTGTTAGACCGAGCTGCAAAATGTGAGAATTCTCTAGAACAGCTTTGTTATGTTGCAGCTTTCACCGTGTCCTCCTACTCCACTACTGTCTTCCGTACCAGTAAGCCATTCAACCCACTGCTTGGAGAGACCTTTGAGCTGGACCGATTAGAGGAGAATGGGTACCGATCTCTCTGTGAGCAGGTAAAGGAACCTCAGGACCATAACACATTTTCTTTCTGAAGAAAGAGATGATTTTTGTTTAATGTCCTGGGTCTTAACGTTTGCAGAAATTCTAGTCCCTGTCATCTCAGGTTTCATTCTTTTTCTTCAGAACTTCAGCATTGGAGACCCTGAAGATTCTGGGATTCACCTTCTATTGTGGGTGTAAAAATGTTAAGTGTGAATTTTGGGTGTTTCTCACCAATTTATAGGCAATATCTTTTCCTTCTCCTTTCTGCCCTCTTAATTTGAACCTGATTTCTTCAAGGTGAGTCATCATCCCCCTGCTGCCGCACACCATGCTGAGTCCAAAAATGGCTGGACATTGCGTCAGGAAATCAAAATCACCAGCAAGTTTCGAGGCAAATACCTCTCCATTATGCCCCTCGGTAAGGCTATCATCTTTGTCAGAATTAATGCTCCTGGAATGAAAGTTTTTCTGACATGGTGGAGGAGGTCACTGGCTCTCGAGTCAGGAGACGGGAGGTCTGATTCGGGCACTGACCCTCACTAACTGTCTTGGGGCAGGTATTTAACTCTTCAGCTATCAAATGAGCATGGAGGCTAGAACCTCTTTAAGGAGCCGTCTAGTTATAAATTCTTTATCCTCTTAGCTATATTTAATGCATCTTTAAGTACTATTGAGAACACAAATTCTAGCATGCATTTGAAAAAAATTCTTTTAACTGGTGGTCTTTTCCTCCTTACTCTAGCAATCAGGTTCTCTGTAAATCAGAACTTGTGATTGCAAGGTTAGGTTTCTCAGCTAATCCCTCCCCTTTCTTCTCTCCTTCCTCCCCTCTCTTCCTTTACCTGATGGGTTAGGTATCATTTATGTAATAGCTGAATTCTAGGTAAGTGAAACTTTATTTTTAAAAGATCTTATTTGGGGCCGGGCATTGTGGCTCACGCCTGTAATCCTATCACTTTGGGAGGTCAAGGCAGGCAGATTGCCTGAGCTCAAGAGTTCAAGACCAGCCTGGGCAACATGGTGAAACCCCATCTCTACTAAGAATACAAAAAGTTAGCTGGGCGTGGTGGTGCGCGTCTGCAGTCTCAGCTACTCGGGAGGCTGAGGCACAAGAATTGCTTAAACTTGGGAGACGGAGGTTGCAGTGAGCCAAGATCGTGCCATGGTACTGCAGCCTTGGCTACAGGGTGAAACTCTGTCTCAAAAAAAAAAACAAAAACAAAGACTGTTATTGTATTGCAAGTTAATTTTGTTTCAGGATCAATCCTGGAAATGGAATCCTAATATGCAGTGTTAGAGATCCTATACCTTAGAAGAAATTGATTATTCAAAAGCGTAGTAGAGTTTCTCACTGGTTTCTTGAACTAAAGCAACCATGTTTGGCCTGTGTACTGAAGAGTAAAAGCTGCTCTAGAGAAAGAGATCAAAGCACAAAGCAGTTAGAGAAACCAGGTAGCTCCCAAAAGACAGAGCTGACGGTAATTCCCTGAGCTCCTGGTGGCCTTCCATTTCCAGGTTCTAGTCTTCCATGAGCCATAGCTACAGTTCTTAAATATTGCAATATAGGCTGCTTCTTTAATGAATTCGCCCTCACTCAGAAACACAAAATGCAGCAAACATAGTACAAACTAGAAATTAACCAGAAAAACATTCAGAAATGTTTTGTAACATACGTAAAGGGAGAAAAGAAACTGCAGCGTTACCTCTAATTTCATGATTAATAAGCAGAAGTTCCTAAATGAAAAGGAGACCAAGTGATACATCAGTATTGGTCTTTACCAAGGACCTTTAAAAAACTTCTACATGCTTGTCTTTGCAGCTAACAAATTCAGAAGTATTAGATTAAGAGTAGTAAATGCCTGGAATGTTCACCTTTGATTTGCAGAATTTGGGTGTCAGTGGCCATATTGCAGTGTGACATTTCACCATGGAGAAGAGTTTCAGAGCCCCCTTGAGGATCTCTAAAGGGATGAATTATATTTCATTCCATGTATGGTTATGTATAGTCAGCCCTCCATACCTGGGTATTCTCCATTCATGGATTCAGCCAACCTTGGATTGAAAATACTGGAGGCTGGGCATAGTGACTCATGCCTGTAATCCCAGCACTTTGGGAGGCCAAGGCAGGCAGATCACCTGAGGTCAGGAGTTTGAGACCAGACTGGCCAACATGGTGAAACCCTGTCTCTACTAAAAATTAGCCAGGCATGGTGATGGGCACCTGTAATCCCAGTACTCGGGGGGCCGAGGCAGGAGAATTGCTTGAAACCGGGAGGTGGAGGTTGCTAGCTGAGATCATGCCATTTCACTCCAGCCTGGGCAAGAAGAGCAGAACTCCAGATCAACAAAAAAAGAAGAAAAGAAAATACTTGGGGGGAAAAATACTAAAAATTGATACAAAAAAAGACCAGAAAAAATAATGTAATACCTAGTTATATAGCAATTTATGTTGTATTATAATTAATCTAGAGATGATTTAAAGTATATGAGGGAGAGGATGTGTGTAGGTTATATGCAGATACTCTGTGGCATTTTATATAAGTGATTTGACCAGACTATGGTATCTGCAGGGTGTTCTGGAACCAATCCCCCACAAATACCAAGGGAAGACTATTCATTTAAAAGATAACAATAAACTTAGCTATTGAAATACTGTACATTTTCTTTATAATTTGACTAATCTAAATTTCTTTGAGGAATTAATAACTATATGAACAAAGTACAGATGGTGGATCTAATTTTTTTTCTAATTTTTAGTAATTTGTTAAAGATCTAATTTTTTAAAGTTAAAACATTGCTCTTATCCTAGGGAAACATTTTAAAAATAAGAGAAAAACAAAATTAATTAAAAAGAAAAAAATTGGTAGCATTTACATTCCTATGGTTATTTAGGAATTTGGATCGCCAGGATATGTTAAGTTCCTCCACATATTAGCTACTTAACTGAGTACCTGCCATGTGGTGGGTGTGGTTCTCAGAGTCTGGGAGATATAAGTGAACAAAACAAAAATCCCATTCTTCATGGGGAGATTGGAAAGAATTGACTTAGTGATAGGAAGCTGAATATAGAAATCTAAAGAATGGAATTTCTAGACATTTGCCCTGGGGATGGCTGTATTTAACATTTTTTGGGTCAGTGACTTGGAAGGCGAATGATGCAGTGAAATTTTTACATTTGCAATGGTACTCAATTCTCAGAGAGAAAATTATTGTTAAGCCAGTAGACATAACTGAAGAAAAATATATGGACAGGGTTGTGAGTGAGTTAACAGATAGATGACTCCAGTGTATTCAGCATAAAGTAATGCATCTAGGGAAAAGTAGTTCAAACTTTTATGTTGATAATTAAAGTAGCATTTGTAGAGTGCTCATTATGGGTCAGGCATTGATATAAGTGCTTTTCACACATTAACTCATTCAGGCCCAACAATAATTCTATGAGATAGACACCTTTACTGCCATTTTTTAAACAAAGAAAACTAGACATAGATAGGTTAGGTTATCAGGGTCAACTTAACCAGCTAGTATGTGAGCTGAGTTGAGGCAATCTGGCTTCAGGGACCACTGTCATTACCACTAGGCTGTACTGAAAAGGAGAGACTACAAGCCATCAGTTATAGTTACAGCACAAAAGGACACTGAAGACATCAGCCCAGTATTCTCACTGAGGTCTGACAAGACAAGGCAGTTTTAAGGTTATTTGGTAGCAGGACAACTTTGTACAAAATTATGGTTCTGTTAACTCTACTTTGAAAAAGTCATAGCCATGATTGAAGAAAATCAAATATAGAGCAATGAAAGTGCCTAAAGATATTTGGAGGTAGTGGCAATGAGTTTGAGTCTCCCTATAAAATAGGATAAAAAGTTTAGAAACTTTGCCATTTAGAAAGAAGAATGCTTCTAGAAAATATAACTGAAGTTTGCAAAATAATGAAGACTATCATAAGGGGCAAATACAAATTTCTTCATCGACTTCTAGGATACAGAAACTAGCTGGTATGCTTGAAGTTTAAAAAGATGCATTTATTTATTTATTTTTATTTTTTAATTTTGAGACAGAGTCTCGCTCTGTCACCCAGGCCGGAGTTCAGTGGCACAATCTCTGCTCATTGCAACCTCTGCCTTCCTAGGCTCAAGAGATTGTCCTGCCTCGGCCTCCCAAGTAGCTTGGATTACAGGTGCCCCCCACCACACCTGGTTAATTTTTGTATTTTTAGTAGAGACGGGGTTTCACCATGTTGGCCAGGCTGGTCTCAAAGTCCTAATCTCAAGCGATCTACCTGCCTTGGCCTCCCAAAGTGCTGATATTACTGGCATGAGGCACCACTGCACCTGGCTGAAAAAATACATTTAAATAAGACTGTTGGCCCGGATGCAGTGGATCATGCCTATAATCCCAGCACTTTGGGAGGCCAAGGCAGGAGGATCACTTGGGCCCAAGAGTCTGATACCAACCTGGGCAACACAGGGAGACCCCATCTCAAAAAAAAAAAAAAAATTATTGCTTTGACAGTCTTTTCCTTTCAGCATTTTGCGTGTATCATCCCACTGCCTTCTGGCCTCCATTACTTCTTTTTCTTTTTGTCCTTTTTCCATTTTTTTTTTCCTTCTATTTTATTTATTTGTTTATTTATTTATTTATTTATTTTTGAGGCAGAATCTCACACTGTCGCCCTGGCTGGAGTGCAGTGGCGTGATCTCAGCTTACTGCAACTTCCGACCCCCGGGTTCAAGTGATTCTCCTGCCTCAGCCTCCCAAGAAGCTGGGATTACAGGTTCTCGCCACCACGCCCAGCTAATTTTTGTTGTTGTTGTTGTTGTTATATTTTTAACAGAGATGGGGTTTCACTATGTTGGCTAGGCTGGTCTCAAACTCCTAACCTCTTGATCCACCCGCCTTGGTCTCCCAAAGTGCTGGGATTACAGGCATGAACCACTGTGTCTCACCTATTTTATTTTATTTTTTTGAGATGGAGTCTCACTCTGTCACCCAGGCTGGAGTGCAGTGGCATGATCTGGACTAACTGCAGCCTCTTGCTCCTGGGTTCACCCGATTCTCCTGCCTCAGCCTCCTGAGTAGCTGGGACTACAGGCATGCACCGCCATGCCTGGATAATTTTTATATTTTTAGTAGAAACGGGGTTCACTATGTTGGCCAGGCTGGTCTTGGTCTCCTAGCCTCAGGTGATCCACCCGCCTCGGCTTCCCAAGTGCTGGGATTACAGGCGTGAGCCACTGTGCCTGGCCTCCAGTTTTTTAATTGTAAAACACACATAACATAAAATTTAGCACCTTAGCCATTCTTAAGTATACTGGTCAGTGGTATTAAATACATAATGTTGTGCAACCATCACCACCCTCCATCTAATTTTTTTTTTTTAATTTGAGACCAAGTCTTGCTCACTCTCTCACCCAGGCTAGAGTGCAGTGGCATGATCTCAGCTCTCTGCAACCTCCACCTCCCAGGTTCTAGCAATTCTCAAACCTCAGCTTCCCAAGTTGCTGGGATCACAGGCACCCACCACTACACCTGACTAATTTTTGTGTTTTTTTAGTAGAGATGGGTTTTCACCATTTTGGCAAGGCTGGTCTCGAACTCCTGACCTCAAGTGATCTGCCCGCCGTGGCCCCCCAAAGTGCTGGGATTACAGTCTTAAGCCACCATACCCGCCAAAAAATAAATTTCTATTCTCTCTCCCCAAACCCTGGCACCCACCATTCTACTTTCTATCTCTATTTTAACTACTTTAAGTACCTCCTATAAATGGAATCAGTAGTTTTTGTCTCTTTGTTACTGGCTTGTTTCACCTAATGTAATGTCATCAAGGTTCATCCACGTTGTAGCAAATGTCAGAACTTCCTTTCATATTAGGGCTGAATAATATTTATCCCATTGAGTGTATGTACTACATTTTGCTTACCCATTCATCTGTTGATGGACTCTTGGGTTGCCTTCACGTTTTAGCTATTGGGAGTAATACTGATGTGAACATAGATGTACAAATATACTTTCATCTTTTTGCCTAAAGTCTTAAGAAAAAAAATGTTTAAAGACAAATATCTCTTTAAGACCCTGCTTTCATTTCTTTGTAGTATATACCCAGAAATGGAATTGCTGGATCACATGACAATTATATTTTTAATTTTTTGAGCAAACTACCATACTGTCTTCGACAGTGGCTATACATTCCCACCAGTAGTACACAAACGTTCCAGTTACTCCATATCCTTGCCAACACTTAAAAAAATGTATCATAGCTATCCTAATAGATGTGAAGTAGTATCTTCACATTTTACATGGAAAGGACTTGAATAGATATTTCTTAGATTTTAATAGATTTTCTAAGGATATTCAAGTCCTTATCATTTTACATGCAAAGGACTTGAATAGATATTTCTCCAAAGATATACAAATCATAAAGATTCATCCATGAATCTTTTTTTTAGGGTACATAAAAAAGCGTTGTTTAGCACTTTTTTGTGTACTTATTTATCATTTGTATATCTTTGGAGAAATATCTATTCAAGTTCTTCGCCTTTTTTTTTTTTTTTTTTTTTTT
>PVKP010038235.1:0-21043 GCA_004027715.1 Plecturocebus donacophilus
GATCTCTTGACCTCATGATCTGCTTGCCTCCGCCTCCCAAAGTGCTGAGATTACAGGTATAAGCCACTGCGCTGGCCCATGGGGTGGTTTCTAATGGTTTAGCACCATCCCCCTCATGCTGTCTCATGACTGAGTTCTCATGAGGTCTGGTTGCTTAAAAGTGTGTAGCATTTTCCCCTTCATTTGCTCTCTTCCTCCTGCTCCAGCCGTATAGGATGTGGTGGCTCCTCCTTTGCCTTCTGCCATGATTGTAAGTTTCCTGAGGCCTCCCTGAGTCATGCTTCCTGTACAGCCTGAGGCACTGTGAGCCAGTCAAATCTCTTTTCTTTATAAATTACCCAGTTTCGGGTAGTTGTTTATGCCAATGTGAGAATAGGCTAATACATAGGCACATACCACATTTTGTTTATTCATTTACCTGTTGATGATCACTTGCATTGCTTTCACCTCTTGGCTATTGTGAATAATGCTCGTATGAACATGAATGTACAAATATCCCTTTTAGACTCTGCCTTCAGTTATTTTAGATATATACCTATACATGGAATTCCTGGCTCATATGGCAGTATTACTTTTAATTATTTGAGGAACCACCATACTGCATTTCATAGCAGCTACACTATTTTACATTCCTACCAACAGTGCATAAGGGTTTTAATTTCTCCACAATGTAGTACTTGTGATTTTCTTTAAAAAAATTTAAAAATGATAGTAGCCATCCTAATGGATGTGAGGCCTCCATTCATTTTTATGGGAGAGTAATAATATTCAATTGTATGTATATACCACATTTGGTTTATTTATTCTTCACTTGGTAGACATTTGAGTTGGTTTTTCTTTTTAGCTAGTATTAATAATACTAATACGAACACTGTGAACAAGTTTTTGTTTGAATATATGTTTTCAGTTCTCTTGGGTATATGTGTATGAATGGAATTGCTGGGTCATATGGTAACTTTGTGTTTAACTTTTTGAGGAGCTGTCAAACTTTATCAAAGTGGCTTTAATTATTTTATATTTCCGTAGGAATATATAAGGGTTTCCATTTCTCCACATTCTAATATTTGTTTTTTGTTCATATATTTGTTATTGTTTAATTATAACTATCCCAGTGGATAGAAGATGATATTTTATTGTGGTCTTTGATTTACATTTCCCCATGGCTAATAATGCCAGGCATTTTTTCATGTGCTTATTGGCCACTTCCATATCTTCTTTGGAGAAATGTCTATACACATCCTTTGCCCATTTAAAATTAGATTATCTGTCTTTTATTTATTGTTTAGTTGTAAGAGTTCTTAATATATTCTGTGTACTAGGCCCTTGTCAGATATATGACTTACAAATATTCTCTCCCATTCTGTGGGCTGTCCTTTCACTTTCTCAAGAGTGGCCTTTGAAACACAAAAGCTTTTAATTGTGATGGGGTCAAATTTATCTATTTTTCTTTGGTCAATTGTGCTTTAGGTGTCTTACCTAAGAGTCCATTGCCTAACCCAAGGACACAAAAATTTACATCCACGTTTTCATCTAAGAGTTCTATAGTTTTAGCTCTTACATTTAGAACTTAGATCCAGTTCGAGTTAGTGTTGTAGATGGTGTGAGGTAGGGGTCAGGATTCATTCTTTTGCCTCTGATCAAATAGTTGTCCCAGTATCACCTGTTAAGCCTCAATTGGGGTTTGTCTGATTTTTTTCTTGTAATTATACGGGGTTGTATTTTTTAGGGAGGAAGACTACAGAGGTAAAGCACCATCCTTATTATGTCACATTAAGAGTACATGCTATCAACATGACTTATCAGTGATGATGTTAATCTTAATCACCTGGGTAAGGTCACGTTCATCAGGTTTCTCCACCATAAAGTTACTCTTTCTCTTTCTTCTCATTGCACTCTTTAGAAGGAAGTCATTATATGCAGCCACCCTTAAGAAGGAGTTAAGCTCTACCCCTTTGAGTGCTGAGCATCTAACTAAGTTATTTGGAATTCTTCTTCATGGGAGAAGATGAAAGAGAGGTAATTAGGATAAGATAAACCATCAGGGTGGGATCCCTATGATGGGACTGGCATTTTTATAAGAAGAGGAAGAGAGGTCTGAGCAGGCGTGCTCTAGCCCCCTCACCATGTGATGCCCTGCACCACTTCAGGACCCTGCAGAGGAGAGTCTTCTTCCATATTAACTTATTCAATAATTTATTTAAATCTGTATGAAGCCACAGATATTTATTTTATACTTTGGGTTATAATATGATATTACTTTATTTACTTTTTGCTCTTTTTTTTTTTTGGTCTGATTTTGGTCATTGAGAGATTTTTCAGTTGGCACCTGTATTCCTTTGACATTTTTTTTATTATTATGTGTGAATGTGTTAAGCACTTTCTACTTACTTCCTGGCACTACAAGATCCTCCAGGCTCATTTGGTACATTTACTAACCTAGTCTTAGAATCAGCCAAATTTCTCCAAGGACCTCTGGTTTCTTTTGTTGGAAGACGGTATTAAAATACAAATCTGGGTGTGAGGTATATTTGATAAGCCCATTTAAAAAAAACTTTCATATTGAAGAACTGTCAAAATAACATGAATTTCAGACTTAGGCCACAGGAATTGGGTCTCTACACTTTGAAGAAGAAAGGATAGAGGTGTGTCTTAGGTAGTTTTCTGTTGCACCATAAACTTGGTGTTTTATAAAGAAACTATATTTATTTCTCACAGTTCTGGAGGCTGGGAAGTCCAAGGCAAGGAGCTACATCTGGTGAGGACTTCCTTGTGTGTCTCCTCTGCCGAGTCTTGAAGTGGTGCAGGGCATCATATGGTGAGGGGGCTAGGGCACGCCTGTTCAGACCTCTCTTCCTCTTCTTATAAAGCCACCAGTCCCATCATAGGAATCCCACCCTGCTGAGCTTGTCTTATCCTAATCACCTCTCACAGGCTACATCTTAACACTGTTACAATAGGGATTGTCAACATAGTTTTGGAGGAGGCATTCCAACCTTAGCAAGGTGGATCCTGTACCAGTGGGTGGTAAGTGCTGAAAGGAGACAGAAGACGCCAAGACTCCCTTCCAGTCTCTTGAACACAGCTTGAATTTCCCTGTCACCCCTGCTTTGACCATGGTCTGCCTGCTGAATCAGTTTTAATTGAATTATTTTTCTCCTCATTATTCGTCATATTTTTATGCTTCTTTGCATGTCTGGTAATTTTTGATTGGATGTCAGACATTGCAAATTTTTGTGGGAGGCCACATAATTTTGTATTCCTATAAATATTCTTGAGCTTTGTCTGGCATATAGTTAAGTTACTTGGAAACAGTTTGATTATGCTGGCTTGCTTTTAATATTTGTTAGGTGGGACCAGAGTAGTGTCCAGCAGAGGGCTTTAGGATGAGTCTGTGTCTGAGTCCTCCATGCTCTAAAAGCTTCTCCAGTACAAGATACCCCATAAGCTTTCTCTGTGTTTCTAGTCCAGTGTTGGTACCCAGAAGGGGCCCAATAGATGCTTCGATTTTGATTCATGGTGTTACGGAACTCATCCAATGTGAGGAGTACTCCAGAGGGGCTTGATCCTTTTGGCTTGAGTCAGGAGCCCCAGAGCAATGAGGAAGGGACCGGAGGGCTGTGTACTCACCCTGAGAGCTGTAGCTACGGGTGTCCATGAAGGACAGGCCCAGCCACTCCTCCTCCTGCAGGGGGCTCTGATCTGTGAAGCTCTGGTCCATGGTGCTCATCATGTGGGTGCTTTCCTGGCGGTAACTGACAGCGGTCTTGGTCTCATTCACCAGCTTCCTGTGGGGTGGGGTTGGGGGGTTGATGGGAGACACAGGCACTGTGTGGGGCTGGACAGCACTCAGAGGTGGGTGGGGAGGCCCCGAAGTCAAGGGTCTTGAGGCCTGGAGCCAGCAGCTGTCTTTGAAGCATCTCTGGATGCTGAAGGGCTCTGCCTCCATCCTTCACTCATCAAACCAGGGAGCTGCTGCCTCCCCCAAGTAAAGCTGGCAGGGTCCCTGTCCTGGTGAACTTTGCTGAGGGCAAGGCATGGAGCATCAGTGACCTCCTGCTGGGATACTGCTTCCAAGTCTCACTGGTCCCATGGGCTCAGAAAATGGAAGGGAAAGTCCCTCCAGGCCTACTTTGGTGTCATAGCAGATAGTTCCCCTGCCCCCACTGCTCCCTGAACTAGGAAGGTGGCTGGTCTGGCTCCAGCCACAGTGTGTCTCCACCTCCATCCCCTTTCCCCTCATCCACTCCCAAGACTTACAGTCAAATTGATTTTCTCCAGCAGTGGGAATGGGCTGCGTGAAGCCATCCTCCCTCCTTCCTGATGACCGGGGTCTGGCAATAGCCTGATCGATGAGGAGTTCCTTGTTGGCAGGGGCTGAGCTCCAACCTGCACCTTTCAGTCCTGTGCCCATTCCTCCCAGAAACCACCAGGCCTCGGCCCGTTACCAGCCACAAAGGATATGGAATAGAAACCCACCCCGGGTCCATCTTCCTGCCACCCCCATCAGCCTGTCCAGCCCCCCTCCCCGCATCAGCCCAAGCAGCAGAGGGAGAAGGTGAGAGGCCCTGGTCCCTCCAATGGAGGGGCACAGCTTCTGGAGCAGCTTCTGGGCAAGGGCCCTGCACGGCCCAGGTCTCCAGGCCCGGTTTCGTGCATGAGGACAGCAGTTTGTGATCCTGGAAAAACTTGGAGAAAGTGGGAGGGAGAGAAGGAGGTGGAGAGGCAGGGGACAGCTCCATGATGAAGGGTCCAAGAAACAGGCACAGGGGAAACAACTTGGGACTCTTGTCAAGGCTGGAGATGAGCCCAAGGGACCAGAGGAGAGAGCTGTTCACCTGCTCGGCCCTACAGCATGCAGGATGCAGGGTAGACCTGAGAAAGGACTTCCAGATTATGTGGGCTCAGGGACACCGATCATCCTGGGGACAGGGAGGCAAATGAAAGGATCTTCCCAGGAAAACCCCAGCCAGCCTGTCCTGGGGCAAGGGAAGGACAGGATGACCTCTGGATGCCCCTCCTGCCAGGATCAGGATGTCCTTCCCGTGCTAAGAAGATGGCTGTGTGTCCCCACCGGGACCACTGCTGTTGGGCACTGAGGAGGGCACAGCCTTCCCAGCCTGGATGGGAGACGGCTCAGCAGGCCCAGGCCTCCTACCCCCAGCCCCTGCCAGGCTCTGGGCATCGCCCTCACTGTGGCCCAGGGCGGAGCCAAAGTTCCCTTTAGGGGCAGGTGAGGAGCAGCCTCTGTGGCTGTGACCTTGACTACTTTGAGTGGGGAAGGGGCTAGGGAGAGACAGAGAAGGAGGGGGGAGGAGAAGAGAGAAAGGGACAGTAACAAGGAGATGGAGAGATGGGGAAGGGGACAGAGAGAGGAAGCCGCAGGGAAGACAGACAGGGCCACGGACAGAGGACAGCAGGCCAGGGTGGCTGCGCGTGGAGCCCAGAGAGGCCCCGTCGGTGAGCGGATGCTGGCCTAGAGGGCGGTCTCCTGTGGTGCCCCAGCTCTGTTTCCAGCCCAGGAGAAACAAACCAACCTGATCCACAGACGCCGGAACCCGGGAGGGACACCGAACGCTGCTGGCATCCAGCTGAGCTCAGTGCGAGATTAAGCAGATGGAATTCGGATGGAATTTAATACAGACACTTTGGAAAGTTCTGCATCTAGTTTTGAAAACTAACTGCGCAAGCAGCGGGGAGGGAGAGCCGCCTGTCCGCAGCCCCTGCAGGAGCCGAGCTGGGGGCTCAGCGTGAGTCCCTGGGTGTTGAGTTGCTAGAAAAGCTCATGTGGGAATCAGCAAGGTAAGGAGCCGCCCAGGGAGGAGGAGGTGAGAGACCCGCCGTCCTCGGGGCTGGCCCAGCGCCATCTGAGCCTGCTCTGCGAGGTGTGGGAGGAATATTCTGGAAGGCTTGCAGAGGAGAAGACAGAGACAGAAGACAGAGTAGCACTGGCAGGCTGCGAAGTTGTGTCCCAGCTCCGGCACATTCTGCGACCTCCCACAAGTCTCTCGGCCTCTCAGAACCTCGGTTTCCTCATCAGTAAAGTGGGAGTGAGAAGAGCTCCTATCATCAGGGCTGGCTTGGGGATTCTGTGTCCAGAACTGAGCCCAGGGCTTGGCCCCGAGGAGGCGCCCAGCAAGGGGTGGGTCTGCAGAGCTGGGCTGCCCGGCTGGGGAAGGAAGTCATGGGGATCTGAGAGTCGTCTGTGCTGTGAACAGAGCTGCCAGTGTTTGGACTGGTTGGCCCCGTCCTCGTGCATGCAAGCACACACGTGCACACAGGCATGGACTCCAGAGTGGGACCTGCGTAAGGATGCTCCTGGATGTGGATTTAGTAGGAGGTCAGGACATCCTTCGTTTTTTATTTTTTTTGAGACGGGGTCTTGCTCTGTTGCTCAGGATGGAGTGCAGTGGCCAGAACACCGCTCACTGCAGCCTCAACCTCCTGGGTTCAAGTGATCCTCCCACCTCGGCCTCTTGAGTAGCTGGGACTATAGGCATGCACCATCATGCCTGGCTAATTTTTCTATTTTTTGTATATACAGGGTTTTGTCATGTTACACAGGCTGGTCTCAAACTCCTAGGCTCAAGCAATTCACCCACTTTGGCCTCCCGAAGTGCTGGGATTACAGGCATGAGCCACTGTGCTCTGTAGGACATCCTTCTGACCACGAGGAATGGTTCAAGGACATAAGGAGCTGCCCTGGTGGTGGAGAGGACATTGAGACTAAGGGAGGAGAGGTGACTTGCTCAGGTGACTCCGCAGAGTCAGCTCCAGCACTGGTGACCACGACTTGAGGAGGAAGATGCAGAGCGGAGGGACAGAGCAGGGGAGGGAGAGTCAGAGGCCGAGGTGGCCACGGAGAACGGGGTGGACACCAGGCCAGGCCGGGTGCAGTGAGCCCAAGCCCAGCCGGAGAGGGTGGGGGCAGGAGGTCTCCCCCAGGCGGGGCCGGGGACTCCCAGGCCAGGTGGAGCTACTTACGGGTAGTAGGAGTAGGCATAGTGGTCTCTCCTGGCAGCGTGCAAAGAGAGAACAGCACAGTCGTGTCCCAGGTCCATCCACCAAGGCCGGGCTGAGGCAATGCCCAGGCAGCAGGGCGGGGCCTGCGTGCTTCCCGGGCTGGGGAGGGGCTGGCCAAGGACTGGACAGGTCAGAAAGACCTTCCTGGTCCCTAGGACTGATCGGGCTCAGACATTGAGAACCAGGACCTCCCCGCCTAAAAAATAAAATAAAATAAAAAAATATAATAAAAGGGGTGGGGGGAAATTAAAAAAGAACCAGGACCCAAGGCCCTTCTGGAAACTTTCCCAACCTACTTCAGGAGTGAGGAGGAGGTGCGGGAAAGGGCCTGGGGGGCCACAGAGCTTTCACACACAGTCATACACACACGTATACAGAGAAATAAATACATAAACAGACACACATGTCGATATACACTCATATGCACTCATACACAGAAAAGCACACATGGACACATGCACTCACAAATGCAGACACACACAGGTGCAGACATGCATACACACGTATTCAAACACACTGATACACATGCAGACATACATTCACACACACAATACCCCCTGACCCACACACTCCCACTGGAGGGTCACTGCTCACCCAGGGTGCCTTCCACTTCCCCTCCCTGCCGGCCTCCCTTCCCCCAGTGGTCAGCCCTTTGCTGCTCCTCCACCTGGGTGAGGACAGAGGGTGGGCACAGTGGAGAGGACTCCGGTTGGACACCAGGATACACCTCGGCCCGCCCTCACTCCCCCGACTGCCCTGGGTGTGGGATCACTAAAGGAGCCAGATCATCCCCTTAGGGGGCTCCCGGAACACAACTTGGGTCAGAACCCCTATGCTACCATTAAGTGCTGTCAATGAAAAGAGTCAAACTCTGCAAAATATTTTTAAAGAGGTTTATTCTGAGCCAAATTTAAATGACCCCGGCCTGAAGCACAGTCTCTAAAGGTCTTGAGAACAAGTGGTTCTATAGACCAAGGTGGTTGGGTGATAGCTTGGTTTTACATGTTTTAGGGAGACTTAAGACATCAATACACGTGAGGTATACATTGGTTCAGTCTGGAAACGTGGAACAACTCAAAGTTGGGGAGGTCATAGGTGGATTCAGAGATTTTCCGACTGGCAATTGGGCAACTGGTTGAATGAGTTAAGTTATTATCTAAAGACCTGGATTCAATAGAAAAGAGTGTCTGGCTTAAGATAAGGAGTTTAGAGACCAAGGTTCTTATTATGTCGATGAAGTCTCCTAGGTGGCCACCCGCAGAAGCAGTAGATGGCAAATGTTTGCTATTCAGACCTTTAAAAGGAGCTAGACTGGAAGCTAATCTCTTCAGGATCAGAAAAAAAAAAGACCTGGAAAGGGAAAGGAATTCTCTACAGAATGTAAATTTCCCTCACAAGAGACAACTTTGCAGGGCCATTTAAAAATATGTCAAAGAAATAGATTTTGGGGTAAAATATTTTGATTTCTTTCAGTGCCTGTTATCTGTCATGTGATGCTATACTAGAGTCAGTTTGGAATTCGGTATTTTATTGCTACAAAGTCTGTTTTGTAAGTCTCAAGATCTCTGTTTTAATGTTAATGCTGGCCAGCTGCACTGCATTCCAAAGGGAGGCGGGAGCAGTGAGGCGTGTCTGAGCCTCCCTTCCCGTCACGGCATTAACCAGTGTTTTAGGTTTCTTTGAAATCCCCTTGGCTGAGAGGAGGGTCCATTTGGTAGGTTGAGGGAGAGCTTAGAATTTTATTTTACTTTATTTTTATTTTGAGACGGTCTTGCTCTGTCACCCAGGATCAAGAGCAGGGGCGTAATCAAGGCTCACTGCAGCCTCCTGGCCCAAGCCATCCTTCTATCTCGTTCTGCCTCAGCGTCCTGAGCAACTGGGACTTCAAGGGTGCACCACCACGACTGGATACCTTCTTAATTTTTATTTTGTTTTGAGACAGGGTCTCGTTCTGTCACCCAGGCTGGAGTGCAGTGGTGTCATCATGGCTCACTGCAGCCTTGACCTCCCAGGCTCAGGTGGTCCCCTGCCTCAGCCTCTTGAGTAGCTGGAACTACAGGTGTGTGCCAGCATGCCCAGCTAACTTTCTGTATTTTCTATAAGGATGAGGTTTTGCCAGGTTGGCCACGTTGGTCTTTAACTCCTGGGCTCAAGTGAACTCTTCCTTCGGCCTTCCAAAGTGCTGGGATTACAAATGTGGTTTGTTTTTGGATTACATCATCCACAGTGTACAGCAAGCTGATTTCCATTTCACAGATGGGGTCGCTGAGTCATGGGGAGTCATGGGCTGCCCCAGGCCTCTCTGGGGTTGAGGGGCAGAAGCCTTAGGCCTCTGGATGCCTGTCCCAAGACTCTGGCTCCTGAACCTCCTCCGTGCTCCCTCCTGAGTCCCTGCCTAGGCCTCTTTCAGGGATCTTCATTCACTTGCCCCCACATCAGGCCATCAGCAGGAGTCCCAGAGCAGGGCCTTCCACAGGAAACGCTACAGATTGAGGGGAGAAGAGAGGAAGACTGAGGCCAGGAGGACAGGAGATTGGCTCCAGGTCACACAGCACATCTCCATCCCAGGGAAAGAGGGGAGGATCCAGGGTGCTGGGGCTGGTGGCAGAGGCTTGGGTGGGGATGGGGTGGATGAATGACGCAGCATGATGGCATGATGTGGGGGGCTGGGGAGATGTGTGGAGATTCAGTCCTGGTTCTGCCTTGAACAATATAGAAGTTATTTTTATAAAGGATAAACTCAGGCTGGGCACAGTAGCTCACGCCTATAATCCCAGCCCTTTGGGAGGCTGAGGCGGGTGGATCGTGAGGTCAGGAGTTGAAGACCAGCCTGGCCAAGATGATGAAACCCCATCTCTACTAAAAATATAAAAATTAGCCAGGCGTGGTGGTAGGCACCTGTAATCCCAGCTCCTTGGGAGGCTGAGGCAGAGAATTGCTTGAACCCAGGAGGTGGAGGTTGTAGTGAGCCTGGCAGATAGAGTGAGACTCCACCTCAAAATAAATAAATAAATAAAAACAAACTCAGATCCTGTCTCTCTTCCCTTGCCTAAAGCCCTTCACTGGATTCCTGGTGCTCTTTGATCGCAGCCCACAGGCTTTCTTCTGGCTCAGGTGGCCCCACATGGCCCAGCCCCTGCACCTCACTGCTCTGCCCTCTCCAGCCACATGGCACTTGTGTTTCCCCATCTTGGAGCCACTGCACATGGAGTCGTCTATACCTGCATTTTCTCTCCCTTCTCTTTATGCCTTCAGTCTCATCAGAACCTTTCCGACTCCCCCTTCCACGCACCAAATGCTTCCTCTCTCCGTTGTCCTCACTCCTGGCCTCCCGCTGTCTTCCTTTCCAGCACTTACCACAACTGATATTCATCCATTCATCTGTGTTCTTTCTTGTTTAGTGCCGCTCTCCCGTACAGCCCACAAGCTACGCAAGAGCAAAATGCCTGCCTGTTTTCCCACCCTGGATCCTCAGTGCCCAGCACAGTGCCTGGACCATTGTACAGACTCTATAAATATTTGTTGAGTTAGCTGATAAATGAATGAAAGAATTTTGCTCCTCTGAACCCAGCATTTCCTCCTCTGAAAAATACGGCTAATTATTATTCTGCCCATCAGGGGCTGCTGTGAAACATGAATAACGGTAAGCGTGCCCATAGCAGGTGCACTATGAACACTAGTTCATTCCCCCTCCTCTCTCTCCTGAACTTGCCCTCTCCAGTGAAATAGGACTCCGGGCCCAGGCTGTGAATCGCTCTATCCCAGGTGGCTCAGAGCAGCTGTCTAATCAAATTGTGTTGAATTGAACCAAAGTCATCGGCTCCTGTCCATGCATTGACCTGTGTTGACTGAGCAGCTGCCAGACACTGCGTCCACACATCCTATAATCCAGAACCTTTCCCACTTCACGAGCTCTCAGCCTGGGGAAGAGAAGCAATGCAAAGTGTTAGAAATACCCGATCACCTACTGCAGGGTGTGAGGAGGCTGCAGGGGATTCAGCACAGGTGACAAACAATTGGCTGGGCGTCCTTCCCTCACCTGGAATTATCTCCAGGGGAAATGGGTTGAGGGCACCTCATGCTGCCCTGCCCCTAACTCTGTGTGCCAGAGCTCCCACATCCGGAGTTCCTTCAGAAACTGAAAAAACCCAGAGGCTGTGACCTTTGCTTTGAGTTAAAAAACAACAGAAAGGCTTAGAAAAGTCTGGAGGGGTTGACCTTGTGCTCTCCCCTCCAGATCACCAGGATGCGTGGAGTTCCCTTCCACCTCTGTGCAGCCTACTGGAGGAACCCTGTTGTCCCTGGGTCCCCATGCCCACTGTGGTTTGTGTTCCTTGGTCCCGACATCTGTGTTTCTGTTTATTTTTTCTTTGTTGAATGGCCTTTTGCTGCATGCTCTTCCAAATCCTCTGTGGAACAAAGCCCAGAGTAAATAATTGAATGCTTACAAATTTAAATATTTCCAGCCCCGGCCTCAGTCACGTGTCTGTATGTGACATCCCATACTGACAGCCTCTGCTCTGGGAAGCAGAAATGCCTTTTCTTTCATCTTGAGCTGTTTCTTTCAAGCTTCCAAGTTGCAGGGAGTCACCCTAGTGTCCCGAGATTTGGGCCGCAAAGGCTCATTCCTGTCTCTAGCCCAGGCTCCTTTCAGTCCTCCTTTCTCCAGGCTGAGGTCAGCCACCCAGAAGTGACATTAATGAAAATGAGCCAAGAATAAAGTGCATCTTAATCTGGAATGATCCCCGTTTTGCAGGTAGGGAAGGAGAGGCTCAGAGAGGTGAAGGAACATGCCCAAGGACACATAGCAAGGGTCCTCTCTTCTTGAGGTTGTGCTGCTTTCCCCTAGAAGGCCCTAACCATACTCCTGCCTGCTGCCCACAGGACCCCCTGGGTGGTCAGTGGAGATTAATGGCAGAGCTAGGATGCAAACCTGGTCTTAGGAACAGCAGCCTGCATTTATTGAGTGGGCAAAGGGTGGCGTGGAATGTGAGCATGTGGGGTCTGTGTCTGAGTGCATGTGAGTGAGTGTGTGTCATTGTGTGGGGTGAGAGTGTGTCTTGGTCAGTTCAGGCTGCTATAACAAATACCATTGACTAGGGGGCTTCTGGGTTCCCGAGAGGCTGGCACGTCTGCCGGGGACTCTTGGCCAGCAAGGGGGTCCCAACCTGAATAGGGGAGTGGGTGGAAAAGAGAGAAGACAGACAAGAGGAGTCTGGAGGATTGAGTAAGCAATGCTTAAACAGCAATGCCTAAACAGCAGCTTTATTGTGCACACAGTTAGTATATATATGTTTGTCCTACATCATTTACAGGAACAGATACCATTAATCTTATACATGAAAGCAGTAGATAAGAACAATAGTAAAGTCAGATACATAATCGGGTACAATCAAGTCACACAGGTGGGTCTCAGTATGATCTGGGTGGGGAAACCTATAGTTAAAAGTTACTGACCTATGCAAGGCATCAGAGAGGCAGAAACCTATTATATTTGCGCATTTACAAGAACAGGCACAGGACCCAATAGTGGGTAAACAAAGTCATAAATCAGATACAGAAACTGGACACATTGTCCTGTCAGACCACATGCAGGTCACATCACTGTCTCACAAAGTTCTTTTTATAATTCCTTTACCTGCAGTTCCTACTTTCCCATGGCTCAACTGCCTCCAACGGGAAACTGTGTCTGGGCTCAAGCTCACCATATGGCAAGGCCCAATTCTGAGGGGCCTCACATAGGAACGTTCCCCACAGGGGCTTAAACAACAGACATTTACTTCTCACGGTTCTGGAGGCTGGGAACCCCAAAATCAAGGTGTCAGCCAACTCCGTGTCTGCTGAGGCTCTCTTCCTGGTTGGTGGATGGCCACCTTCTTGCTGTATCATCACATGGCAGAGATGAGATTATCCCAGCTCTGCCACCTCCCAGCTGCCTGACCTTGAGAAAGTCATTTTCCCTCTCTGTGCCCATATCCACGGCCTAAAATGGGGTCAGTGCTAATATGGTGTCACAGGTTGTTGTCATGATCAAATGGGACCATGGGTGAGTACACAAAAAGAAAAATCCTGTATAGCTGTATACTGACCTGCAGCACCAGACTCAGGACACAGCATAGTGCCATGCCGACAGTGGCGTTGTCCAGGCTCTGCTGCCCCACCCACCCTGCCCCTGTCCGCTGTCTCTCCTGAGTGCTCCCCCAGCCCAGGCCCCTGCAGCCTGCCTGCTGGGAGCTGGAGCTGTCAGGAATGAGGGTGCTTCCTGTTGCAGGAACAGCTTCAGGGAGAGCGGGGACGGGGTGGGGAGAAGTGGGAGGAAATCGGGGGTGCCAGTGTCTGCCCACAGAATCCCTCTTTCCAATCTAGAGCACACCATAAGAAGGAGGTTAGGGACAACTACTAATCTTGTGAACCCCCCGCCACCCCACCAAGCCCATGGAGTGTAAGGAAGTGAGGACCTGGATGTGAGCTCAGCCCCCACCCTGGCAGCTGTCCACCAGCCTCTGACCCCGGGCTCCACCCTCTCCCCATCTAATCCTGTTCTACTCTACAGCGACCCTGGAAAACCCCTTCACGACTCACTGTGTCCCTTCCTAGACCTCTAGGACCCACAGTGGCTCCTGTCTCCTCTCTGGGTCCCCAGACATGCCTCACCTTTGTACGTGCTGTTCCCTCTTCTGCCACCTCCACTTCCCCTCCCTGAGCTCCTGTGCCTCCCTGTAAGTCTCTGGTCCCAGCTCTGCTGTCTGCAGTGTAAGTGATAATTCACTCCTCTGTCCTCCCCATGGGACCGAAAGCCCCTGGAGAGCTAACTCTGCATCTGGCCACTTTGTTTCCCTGGAGTGCAGGTGGCACCTGACACCTTACCAGCGTTTATCGAGCGCTGACTGTGTGCCAAGACTGTGCTCAGCCCTTTACAGACATATATTAATGAACATAAGATGACCTTCAAGGACATAAGGTTATCTTCAAGGGCATATTGGAGACAGGGTGGGGTTGGGCTAGGAGCACAGACTTGAAGGCCAGGTCAGGTGGATTTGGGTCTGGCTCTGCATTTACTGGCTGGGTGGTCTTTATCAAGTGACCTAAACACTGGGTTCCTCACTTTCCCATGTAACATGGAGGTATTGATAGTACCCATCTCATGGGGCTGTTTTGAGAATTTAAAGAGTGAATATGTAAAGGGCTTAAAATAATGTCAGACACAGGTTAAGGGTTGGCTATTACTATTGTCCACATTTTATAGATGAGGAAGCTGAGAGTGGGAAAGTCACTTACCTGAGCTCTCAGCAATGAGGTGGTAGAGTTAGAACATGAATCCAAGATCTATCCGACCCCGAAGCACTCCCCTTAATGATTACAGCAGGGCCTCAGGGTCTTCGTCTTCTTTAGCCTCAGTGTCCCTATCTGTAAGGTGCAGGGGCAGGAGGGGAGGATGCTTAGAGTTCCAGTGCTCTTGCCTTCATGATATTTGGAACTGGTCTTGAAGGCAGTGGACTTCCCTTGTGCTTTCAGAACAGGATCCCATGCACAGCCCCTGGATGCGTGGCAGATTTCTGGTAGGCAGTGGTTGGCAGGTTGGCTTGAAGTGGTCCAGATTTAGCAGGTGAGGCTTTGGGGTAGATGCTTCCATGGAGGCCCCCAGCATCAGAGTGTGCTGAGATAAGCCCCAAAAAACCTGTGGTGAGAAGTCACAGGCAAAACGTGCAGGAATATCTGCTTTTGCAATAGGCCAGCTGACAGTGTCCCCTTCAGAGCTGGAGCAACTGGTGCAGACCCTGTTCTCTGCAGAGGCCCCTGGGGAGGTGGGGCTGAGATAGGAGAAATCAGATTCTACTCGGGGAGGGTGCCCTACTGTGTGCCCAAGGCTTTCTGAACCCTGCCCCATTATTACCCCTCGCCCTCTGCAGGTGGTGAGTTCCCAAATCCAGCTACCCCTTAACGTCTTCCCTAGCCTGACTCAGGGCCCCCACCCCATCTCTCGTCAGCATTTCAGCAGCCTCCTCGGTGGTGCCTGTTGCCGCCCATGCAGATCATGCAGATGGCGTCAGACAGGGCTCTTCCCCAAACCCAAATCAGGTCATGTCCCCACCTGGCTTCCCATGGCCTCCTGCATTGGCAGACGGCGACCTTGTGGTCTGCTGCCCTGCCTCCCTCTACACCTGCTGGCCTCCTCGCTGCTCTGAAAATGCACCAAACTCATCTCCACAGTGGGTCTTGGTCACTTGACGTCCCCTCTGTCAGGGAGGCTCTGAGTGTCACCTGCCTGGCTCTGTCATTTTGTCTTTCTAACATCAGCCATGTCACTGAGGCCCTCCGAGAACTTCTACCGAAAGGAGCCCTGCCTCCAGCACGGGTGCCTTAGTCCATCTCGCAGTTTCTTTTTCAGGCTCTGTGCTGTACGTGGAGGACACAGCAGTGAGTAGGACATGTCCGTGTTCTTGGGTCCTTGTGCGTCCTGTTGATGAGTAATGATGAGAACCTTAGATCCCATTGATTAGAAGGAGGAAAAGAAAAAATGAAAAAAAACAAAACAAAAAGAAAAGGGATGATGAGGACCAATATTAGCCAGGATTGGTACACACACACACACATCTATAAAAAAACAACTCATTGTGCCACACAGGAAGGACATGGGTTGCCATGGAAACAGGTAATGGGGACCTCACCTATTGTGGGGGTTAGGGAGGGCATCCCTATTTCTATCTAAGAGTGGCATTAAAATATTGAAAGGACGGGGCTTTCGTTTCCTCCAAGATAAGAGTCTCCCCAGTCCTCTTAGGTCTTCCCCATGACAACTAAAAATCCATGGACATAACCCAGCAGTAGGCACAGGAAGGCGGATGGACAGAGGCAAGGCAGACTGTCTGGAGGCTCAGAATGTGAGGAACAGGGCAGTGGCCAGCTCCCTGCCTTTCCTTTTTGCTTCCCTTATCTCCTGGACAGAGTGCTGCTTAAGTCCCCATCCTAGAACGGCCAACAGACACAGGCCTGAAAAGCACCAAGAAAAACCTGTTGCTTTGTGCAGAGGACTGGGTCAAGGGAAGCCTAATGACAGGAAATATTTTTGTCAAATCCTGCCCTACTCCAGTCCAACACCAACAGAAAAACTGCTCTTCCCCCACTCCTTCTGCCCTGCATTTTGAGCGGGAAGCTGATGTTCCATCCATCCCCACTTCCGCTGCAGGTAGCAGGCGTAGATGCTCTGACTCCCCTGTTGGGGTGATGTCGGCAGGTCCAGCCATGAGCTGAACCTCCACTTCCAATTGGCAGCAGTGAGACTTAAGGGGGTGATGCACTGTGGGGCTGTTTACACTTGACACCTTCAACTCCCATCCAACTGGCAATCATCAGTGTGTCTAGAGAGAAACTGCCTGTACCTTAACCTGGTGTCCATAAGGCAGAACAAGGTGATAGGAGGTAGGGCTGGTTGGCATTCTGCCTCCCTCCTGCCCCTCTCTTCATGTCAGCAGGTCCCAGTGGGAAACTGAGCTTCTGCCTCTACCTTGCAACAACAAAGTGATGAGTCATCCCTCAGCTCCCTCTGCCTCTGGTGTCAGAGGGCCGCAGTGGGAAGCTGAGCTTAACACCTCCTTTCAGAGGCAGCACGGGAGTAGAGCCGACCCCATCTTTGCAGACAGGCCCGATGGGAGCTGAACACACATATCTGTCTGGCCCTCCCCTTAAACCTGTGGGAAAAAAATCCAGAGTCTTATAATATTCAAAATGCTCAGAATACAATAGAGAAAAATCACTTATCATAACAAGAATAGGAAAATCACAACTTGAATGAGAAAAGATAATCAACAGATGCCAACATTGAGATGAATCACATGTTGGAATGATCTAACAAGGACTCTAAAGCAGCCATCATAAAAGTGATTCAATAAGCAATTATGGATGATCTTGAAACAAGTGAAAAATAAAACATTTCAGTAAAGAAATAGAAGTAATAAAAAGAACAAAATGGAAATTATGGTACTGAAATATACAGTGACCAAATAGAAAGCTCAATGGATGGCTCAACAGCGGAGATGATGGAGGATTGAACCAGTGAACTTGAGGAAAGATCAACAGAATTTACCCAGCCTAAGAGCAGAGAGAAAATAAACTGAAAAATAAAAAACCAAAGTCTCAGAGACTTGTGGACATCAGCACAATAGCTCTCAGTCATATTATCGGAGTCTCAAAAGGTGAGGAGAAAGAGTGAGACTGAAAAAGTATTTGAAGAAATAATGGCTAATACTCCCCCAATTTAGAGAAAGACATATACCTAACTATTCAAGAAGGTGAATAAACCTTAAGTAGCATAAATCCAAAGAAATTCATTTCCGGATGGTATGGTGGCTCATGCTTGTAATCTCAGCACTTTGGGAGGCTGAGGCAGGTGAACTGCTTGAGTCCAGGAATTTGAGACCAGCCTGGGCTACATGCCGAAATCTTGTCTCTTCAAAAAATACAAAAATTAGCCAAGCATGGTGGCATGTGCCTGTAGTCCAAGCTTTTTGGGAGACTGAGGTGGGAGGATTGCTTGAGCCTAGGAGATCGAGGCTCCAGTGAGCTGTGTATGTGCCACTACGCACCAGCCCAGGTGACAGAGTGAGACTCTGTCTCAAAAATAAAGAAATTCATGTCAAGCCACATCATAATTAAACATCTGAAAATGAAAGGCAATGAAACATCTTGAACACAGTCAGAAAGAAACTACATGTTACTTCTAAGTTACACCAATTTGAATGATAGCTGCTGTCTCTTTTGATATCAAAGAGGCTCAAATTAAATGGCACAACAGTTTTCAGGTACAGAGAGAAAAGAGCTGTCAACAGTAAATTCTATATCTGGTGAAAAAAATTAAGGGGAAAATAAAGGCATTCTCAGATGAATAAAAACTAAGAGAATTTGTTGCTAGCAAATGTACCCTTAAAGAACAGCTAAAGGAAGTTCCCTGAACAGAAAGGACATGATAATGGAGGAAAGCTTGGAATTTCAGAGAGAATGAAGACTCAAAGAATGGGGGGAGGGGTCAACAGAGTAGACTATCCTTTTTCTTATGAGTTTCTTAAGTCATATTTGCTGGTTGAAGCAAAAATAAAAATCCATCTAATGTGGCATATAATGTATGTAAAGGAGGTGGTTTATGATTATCCTCATAAGTATGTAAAAAGATCCAAACAGGAGTAAGGGGTCTATGCTTTGCTCACAGTGTTAAAACATCAACGCCAGTAGAGCAGGATGAGTCATGCATATATTTTGCAATATTTAGAGAAAACACAGAAAATTGTAGAAAGTTATATTCTCGTATTCTCAGGAACACTATAAATAAATCAATACAGAATCCTAAAAATGTTTAGGTAACCCACAAGAAGATAAGAAAAGAGATACAGAAGAATAAGAGACAAAGAAAATAAATAGAAAACAAAAAGCAAAACAGCAGACTTAAGCCCTAGCATATCAACAATTAGATGCAAATTGTCTCAATGCATCAATTAACAGACAGAGATTGACAGAGTGGATCAAAACAAGCAAACACAGCAACAGTAGCAACAACAAAACCTCATACAATCCAACAATATGCTGCATTCAAGTAATTCACTGCAAATACAACAACATAAGTAGGTTGCAATTAAAAGAATGGAAAGAGATACACCCTGAAAATGTTGATAAGAAAAGCAAGAGTGTCTATATTAATAGCAGATAAAGTAGACTTCCAAACAAAGAAAATTGCTAGAGAGAAAGAGGAACATTACCTAATGATAAAAGGATTCATTCACCAAGAAGGCATAACAATCCGAAGTGTGTATGCATTAAATAATAGCGTCTCAAAATACATGAAGCAAAACTGATAAAGCTGAATAGAGTAACAGACAAATCAAAAAATGTAGCTGGAGATTTCAATACTCTATTCCTAGCAATTGATAAAACTAATAGTCAGATCATCAGTAAAGCTTTACATCAGAACAACACCATCAAGAGCAATGTTTCCCAACTTTTCTGGCACCAGGGACTGGTTTCATGGAAGATAATTTTTCCATGGATATGGGGATAGTGGGGAGAATAGTTTGGGGATGAAACTGTTTCACCTCAGATCATCAGGAATTAGTTAGATTCTCATAAGGGGCAGGCAACCTAGATCCCTCACATGCACAGTTCACAATAGAGTTCACACTCTTAGGATAAGCTAATGTTGCTGCTGATCTGGTGGGGGCGGAGCTCAGGCAGTAACGCTTACCTGCCCACTGCTCAGCTCCTGCTGTGCAGCCTGGTTTCTAACAGGCCAAGGATCAACACCAGTCAGTGGTCCAGGGGTGGGGACCCCTGATCAAGAGGGCCTAATTGACATCTACAGAATACTCCAACCCAAACAGAAGAATACACATTTATTTTCAAGTGCCCATGGAACACTCAGTTAAGACTATATCCTGTGCCATAAATAACAAAAACCAAATATGAAAGTTAACGAATGAGTTCAACAGCCAAATGGAGCAGACGGAGGAAAGAGACAGTCATCTTGGATACAGAACAATAGAAATTACTCCATCTGAATCACAGAAAGAAAAGAAAATATACTGTGAGAAAAAAAGAGCAGAGCACCAGGGACCTATGGGACTATAACCAGAGCTCTAACACTATGTCATCAGAGTCCCAAGAGGAGAAAAAAAGGAGGTGGGGGGCTGAAAAACAACTCAGAGAAATAATGGCTGAAAACTTCCTAAATTTGGCAAAAGACATAAACCTATAGATTCAAGAAGCCAAGTGAACCCCAAACAGGATAATCTCAAAAGATATTCACACCAAGACACATCATCGTCAAAATTATGAAGATTAAAGACAAATAAAATATCTTGAAAGTAGTGAGAGAGAAATGACACCTTATTTGTAGGGGAAGAATATTAGAACCAAAAATGATTTCTCATCAGAAACCATGAAGGCTAGAGGGAAGTGGCTCGACATTTTTCAAGTGCTGAAAGAAAAGAACTGTCAACCCAGAATCCTATATCTAGGGTAAATATCCTTCATAAATGAAGAGGAAATTGACATTTTCAGATGAAGGAAAACTAAGATAACTTGTTGCTAGCAGAAACGTACCCCAAAAGAATGGCTAAAACATTCTCTAAATGGAGAAGAAACAGTAAAAGAAGGAATTATAGAACACCAGGAAGAGGAAAGAACACAGTAAGCAAAAATAAGAGTAAATATAATGAAGGTTGATTCTCCTCTTAAGTTTTCTAAATTGTATTTGATGGTTGAAAAAATAATAGCACTTTCTGATGTGGTTCTAAATGTATGTAGGAGAAATAATTAAGAAATTTATATTAGGAGAGATCCAAGATGGCTGATTAGCAACAGCTCAGGAATGTAGCTCCCAGTGAAAGCACAGAGAACGAGTGGACGCCGCACTTTCCGACGAATTTTTGTTGCCCACAGACCGGGAGACTCCCGGCAGAGAAGCCACACGGGTCGCCAGCGTGACTCTTTTGGCTGGCGTGGCTCTTTTGCCGGCGCCCCAGCGCGGCGCTTCCCAGTGCGGAGTATACGGGACGGACGGGCTCGGCTGGTCCCATCCCCACAAGGAAAACAGCAATTGGAAGCGCTGAGGACTGAGAGTTTCACAGCAAGCACAGCAAACCCGGGAAGGTCTGGCTCTGCGGGGAAGGGGTGTCCACCAAAGGAAAACTAAGAAACAGAAAAACTTCATCACCGGGCGGAGAGAGATCCAAAATGGCTGTGTAGCAGCAGCTCCGGATTTTGGCTCGCGGTGAGGGCGCAGAGAGCGAGTGGACGCCGCAGTTGCAGACGAATATTTGATGCCCACGGACTGGGAGATTCCCGGCGAGGGAATCTTTTGGCGACTCTTTTGGTCGGCGCAGCGCTTCTCGGTGCGGATTGTACGGGACTGGATGCCCTTTTAGTCGGGCTCCGCTGGTCCCATTCCCACAAGGAGAACAACAATTGGAAGCGCTGAGGACTGAGAAGCACAGCTGAACCCGGGAAGGCCCAGCTCTGTGGGGAAGGGGCGACCCCC
>PVKP010038236.1:0-21039 GCA_004027715.1 Plecturocebus donacophilus
TGGAGGGCAATGGCTCAATCTCAGCTCACTGCAACCTGCGCCTCCCAGGTTCAGGCAATTCTCCTGCATCAGCCTCCCAAGTAGCTGAGATTACAGGCATGCGCCACCACTCCCAGGTAATTTTTTTTATTTTTAGTAGCGACATGGTTTCTCCACGTTGGGCAGGCTGGTCTCAAAGTCCCAGCCTCAGATGATCTGCCCACCTCGGCCTCCCAAAGTGCTGGGATTACAGGCATAAGCCAGCGTGCCCAGCCAACTAAAAACAGTTTTATTTTTTATTAAAAATGTTTTTATTTAACTTGTTTTATTAAAAGGGAAAGTAATTTTTTAGTATCTATTAACATATAATAAAAATAAAGGTATAAGGCTATGCTAGGTGGCTCATGCCTGAAATCTCAGCACTTTGGGAGGTGTTGGAGGATCACTTGAGCCCAGGAGTTCAAGACCAGCCTGGAAAACATGGCAAAACCCCATCTCTACAAAAAATTAGCCAGGCATGGTGGCATATTCCTGTAGTCTCAGCTACTCGGGAGGTTGAGTGGCAGGATCACTTGAGCCTGGGAGGCAGAGGTTGCAGTGAGCCAGGATAGTGCCACTGCACTCCAGCCTGGGTGACAGAGTGAGACCCTGTCTCAAAAATAAATAAATAAAGGTATAAATATTTGGATTCTAGAGTCAGTAAGCAAAAATATGGTGATTACTACTAGGTGATTTTGGCGTGAATGAAAACTGGCCATAAAATACAGCTAAAGATTTGGCTGTATTTTTGGCTTACAATTACATACCTTAATAACAACTCAATTGAGGGGTTCATATATGTTCTCTCGCATTTTCTGGCACTAAATTATATTCACATACATCCCAATTTTGCACACACAAAAAAATGAATATAGCCCCCAAAAGACCAGCTGCAGATAATGCAATCCATCCTCAAAAAACCCTGTGCTGTCATTTCTCATGAAGTTCAGTTAACAAAAGCACAGAGAGAAATCAAGGTGTGAAATCTAATGAATATCCGTGAAAGAGGTACTTTTGAATGCTTTAAAGAAAGTCTAAATGAAGTTGTGTTTTTTTTCTTTTTTTTTGTTTATTTGCTTGTTTGTTTTGAGACAGAGTCTTGCACTGTCGACCGGGCTGGAGTGCAATGATGCGATCTCGGCTCACTGCAACCTCTGTCTCCTGGATTCAAGTGATTCTCCTGCCTCAGCCTCCCAAGTAGCTGGGATTATAGGCTCCTGCCACCATGCCCAGCCAATTTTTTATATTTTTAGTAGGGTTTCACTGTGTTGGCCAGGCTGGTCTCAAACTCTTGACCTCATGATCCGCCCGCCTTGGCCTCCCAAAGTGCTGGGATTACAGGTGTGAGCCACCGTGCCCGGCCTTTTCTTTTTCTTTTCTTTTTTCTTATTCTTTTGTTTACTTCAGTTTTATGTGGAATTCTGTTTGTTTTGTTTTGTTTTCAGACAGAGCCTTGCTCTGTTGCTGAGGTTGGAGTGCAGTGGCGCAATCTTGGCTCACTGCAACCTCTGCCTCCCGGGTTCAAGCGATTCTTCTGCTTCAGCCTCCTGAGTAGCTGGGACTATAGGCACATGCCACCACACTTGGATAATTTTTTAATTTTTAGTAGAGATGGGGTTTCACCATATTGACCAGGCTGGCCTCAAATTCCTGACCTCAAGATCCACCTGCCTTGGCCTCCCAAAGTGCTGGGATTACAGGCATGAGCCACCACACCTGGCCTCTTTTTTCTTTTCTTTTCTTTTCTTTTCTTTTCTTTTCTTTTCTTTTTTTTTTTTTTTGGAAATAGAGTTTTGCTTTTGTTGCCCAGGCTGGAGTGTAATGGTGTGATTTCAGCTTACTGCAACCTCCACTTCCTGGGTTCAAGCGATTCTCCTGCCTCAGCCTTCCAAGTAGTTGAGATTATAGGCGCCCAGCATCACACCTGGCTAATTTTTTGTATATTTAGTAGACACGAGGTTTCATCATGTTGGCCAGGCTGGTTTCAAACTCCTGACCTCAGATGATCCACCCACCTCAGCCTCCCAAGGTTCTGGGATTACATGAGTGAGCCACCGTGCCTGGCCAAAGTTGTATTTTCTAAAACTACTTGCTTATAAGCTGCTTCTCCTTAGGAAAATTTGGTCCTATGGTTTATATTTTGGCATGAAACAACATTGGGCTATATTCTAGAATCCTGCTTGAAAATTTCTTTTGAAGAAGTCAGGAATTTTCTTTGCATTTTTTTTTTTTGAGACAGATTCTCATTTTGTCACCTAGGCTGGGGTACGATGGTGTCATAGCTCATTGCAGACTTGAATTCCTGGACTCAAATGATTCTCCTGCCTCAGCCTCCCAAGTAGCCAGGACTACAGGTGTGTGCCATCCCACTCAGTTAATGTTTTTTTAAAAATATATATTATACATATGGGGTCTTGCTGTGTTGCTCAGGCTGGTATCAAACTCCTGGCCTCAAGCAATCCTCCCAGTTTGGCCTCCTAAAGTGCTGGGATTACAGGTGTGAGCCATTTCACTCACTTTAGGGATTTTTCACGTTATGAATCAATAAATACAGCATTGCATCACTTAATGGGGATACATTCTGAGAAATGCATCATTAGGCAGTGTCACGAATGTGTAAGCATCACAGAATACTGATACAAACCTAGATGGTACAGCCTACTACACACCTAAGGTATATGGTATAGCCTGTTGCTCCTAGGCTACAAATCTGTACTGCATGTTACTGTGCTGAATACTATAGCCAATTGTAACACAATGGTAACTATTTGTATATGTAAACCTATATATAACCTAAATATAGAAAAGGTACAGTAAACATATGGTACTATAATCTTATGAGACCATCACTGTATATGCATCATGGAACAAAATGTCATATGGTGCATGAGTATTTTTCATCCAACTTATCTATTGCTCAATGAAGTTTGGGCAGCTCTAAGGAGCAAACATGGTTATGGACTCTAAGTCAACTTGGCCTAAATAGATATGACAAAATAGATGTGATTTTGCAAATTCATATTTTGTAGACCTGACTGCAAGGTCATAAGACATATGCATTCATCAGTTCAGAGGACTAACAAGACTCCACAGAGCATACCCAGGAAATGCTTTTACTTAGAAGTAAAGGATGTGCCTAAGCAAAAGAAAGGGAAGGTAAGCATTGAGGCTCAGAATCATCGAGGGGCATGCTCTTCAGTGGTTTTATTCACACACAGACTGCACACTGTCTCAACTGAACCACTAAGAGCTGTATGAAACTTGGTTTGGGGACAGCTGATGGCAGGACTTCTTGGCACGGGTTTTTTTGCTTTGTTTTGTTTTTTTGTTTTTGAGATGGAGTCTCACTCTTTTGCCCAGGCTGGAGTGCAGTGGCACAATTTCAGCCCACTGCAACCTCCGCTTTCCAGGTTCAAGCAATTTTCCTGTCTCAGCCTCCCAAATAGCTGGGATTACAGGCATGTGTAACCATGACCAGCTAATTTTTGTGTTTTTTGTACAGATGGGGTTTTGCTATGTTGGCCAGGCTCCTGACCTCAGGTGATCCAGCCACTTTGGCCTCCCAAAGTGCTGGGATTACAGGCATGAGCCACCATGCCCAGCCACTGTATGAGTTTTTATGCCCCTCTGTTCACTTGCTACATAGTCAAGCCAGGCTATTTAACTGGTTATGTGAGTTTAAAAAAGTTAAAAAGCCATCATAAACAAATTGGCTCTGGGAGTCTCTCAGGGAATATCAGACTTAACCAATACCTCATATAGCTCAATCATATTATCCCAACCAAGAGTCAGAGCCCGACATCCAGGCATCATGGAGATAATGTTAGAGCTTTGCAGTCTGACTATAAATCAGCTCCATCCTACAAACATGGTTCCTATAACTGCTGTGTATTTCCTTATAGTGTATGTAAACAAGCATATCTCCTCACCCTCTGTGTCCCCAGTATCAGATAGTGCACAGTGCGTCTCAAATATGATTATTTCTTGCCAGGTAACGCTTGAATTTCTCTACTGTTTCTCGTCTAGCAATAGAGCCAGGCTTGCCATGGCTACTTCACAAGTAATATGCAACAGCAAAAAGCACAGGCTCTAACACTAGTCTTCAACATTCACCTGGGATGTTCTACCATTTGAGATATTCATCAGTTTATAATCAGGCTTTTCAAAACTCTAGGTGTGTGACAATACCAAGTGCTGACAAGAATGTGGAACAACTGGAACTCTTTTTTTTTTTTCAACTTTTATTTCAACTTTATAAGTACAGGTTTGTTACTGGAACTCTCATACATTGCTAATGGGAAAGGCAAAATGGTAAAGCCGTTCTGGAAAATGATATGCCAGTCTCAAAAAGTTACACATCCTATATGACCCAGCAATCCCACTTATAAGTATTTATCCTAGAGAAATGGAAAATTATGTGCACACAAAATCCTCTACATGAGTGTTTGTAAGTATCATTTACAATTTAAAAAGCTGGAGACAAGCAAATGTTCTTCAGTGTGTAAATGGATACACTGTGGTACATTCACATGATGGAATTCTACACAATAACAACAATGAGCTACTGAAACATGCAACAACATAGATGAACCTCGAATGCATTACACTAAAGGAAATAACCCAGTCCCAAAAAGTTACATACTGTATGTTTCCATTTATATGATGTGCTGGAAAAAGCAAAAATATAACAACAGAAAACAGATCAAAGATTGCTGAGTGTTGGGGTGGGGTGGGATCTGAATACAAAGCGGGTGCATGAGGAAATTCTTTGAGGTGCTGGAATGTTTTGTATCCTGCTTGTGGTCATAGATAACAAAAATCTATGCATGTGTAAAAAATAGAAGTATACATACGAGAAGGTGAACTGTACTGTCTGTAATTTAAATAAATAAAAACCCTAGTTCTGCTTCATCAGCAGCAGTACCTCCTGATTTGTGTCCCCAAAGATATCTTTAGACTGGCTTCTGAATTACATACCCAGTCGTAGTCAGTCTACACACACACACACACACACACACACACACACACACACACACGCGGGCCTTGGCCACATGGTCTCATAATTGTTCTTCAAGTCAACTCACAACATAAGGAACACACTGCACTTAGCCCATATTTGTAAATTCCATCCAGATGCTCACCCCCCACTGGAGTGGCAGGCTTCATCTCTGGGGGTGGCACATCTATGGAAGATGGAACCCAGGCTGTGGTGTGTTCTGTTGGGTGTCTCCAACACATCTTACAAGGGATGACAAACCAGCCAATACATAGTCATCAGGGCATATGCAATCATTGGGAATAATACTAAGTGAGGCCAATTCTGCTATCCCTTGGTTCTCAGTGTTTTTTTTTTTTTTTTGAGATAGCATCTCACCCTGTCACCCAGGCTGGATTTCAGTGGCATGATCTCAGCTCACTGTAACCTCCATCTCCCAGGTTCAAGCAATTCTCCTGCCTCAGACTCCTGCTGAGATTACAGGCACCCGCCGCCATGCCCAGCTAATTTTTGTATTTTAGTAGAGATGGGGTTTCACCATGTTGGCCAGCCTGGTCTCAAACTCCTGAACCCACTTTGGCCTCCCAAAGTGCTGGGATTACAGGCATAAGCCCCCCCACACACACACCTGGCCCTCAGTGGTATTCGTAATTACAACACAGTGCCATATAAAGATCCCTGATTGTATATGTGTACTGCATTCTGGAGGATGGTACTCGAACCATGCAGAACATGCCCTTTGAGGCTTCACATTGGCTGTACTTTCAGAAGCCCATTTCAGTGCTTTATCAGGGAGACTCTAGATGGTGCAGCATGTGATATGACCTGTTTGTTCTATTGATTTGTTTGTTTGTTTGTTTTGAGACAGGGTCTCACTGTAAAAAATAGAAGATTACATCTAAAAAAGTGAATTATACTGTCTGTAATTTTTTAAATAAACCCTAGCTCTGCTTCATCAGCAGCAGTACGTCCTGATTTGTGTCCCCAAAGGTATCTTTAGACTGGCTTCTGAATTACATGCCCTGCTTCACAAGTAATATGCAGCAGCAAAAAGCACAGGCTCTAACACTAGTCTTCAACATTCACCTGGGATGTTCTACCATTTGAGATATTCATCAGTTTATAATCAGGCCAGTCGCCCAGGCTGGAGTGCAGTCTCTGCCTCCCAGCTTCAAGCAATTATCCCACCTAAGCCTGCCAAGTAGCTGGGATTACAGGCATGTACCGCCACACCTGGCTAGCTTTTGTATTTTTGGTAGAATCAGGGTTTCACCATGTTGGCCAAGCAGGTCTTGGAACTCCTGACCTCAAGTGATCCGCCCACCTCGACCACCCAAAGTGCTGGGATTACAGTGTGTGTTTTTATTGATGCATAATAGGTATATGTATTTATGGGATATGTGTGATGTTTTGATACTTGCATACAATGTGTAAAAAATTAGAGTAATTAGCATATCCACCTCAAACATTTATCATTTCTTTGTGGTAGGAACATTTCAAATATTATACCTATTTTGAAATACACAATAAATTATTGTTAACTATAATCATCCTACTGTCCTATGAAACACTAGAACTTATTCCTTCTATACAATTTTTTTTTTTGAGACAGCCTCTCACTCTGTTGCCAGACTGGATTGCAGTGGCATGATCTCGGCTCATTGCAACATCAACCTCCCAGGTTCAAACAATTCTCCTGCCTCAGCCTCCTGAGTAGCTGGGACTACAGGCACATACCACCACACCTAGCTAATTTTTGTATTTTTAGTAGAGATGGGGTTTCACCATGTTGGCCAGGCTGATATTGAACTCCTGACCTCAGGTGATCCACCCGCCTCGGCCTCCCAAAGTGCTGGGATTATAGGCTTGGGGCACTGTGCCTGGCCCCATTGTAGCTTTGATTTGCAATTCACTGATAATTAATTATATTAAGCATTTTTTTCATATGCCTTTTGGCCATTTATTTGTCTTCTTCTGGAATGTCTATTCAGATCATTTGCCCATTTTTTAATCAGATTTTTAAATTTTTGTGTTTTTTGCTATTGAGTTCCTTATTATTCTAGTTAGTTTGCAGATATTTTCTCCTATTCTGTAAGTTGTCTCCTCACTCTGTCGATTGTTCTGCTTGCTGTACAAACCTTTTTTAGCTTGATATAATTCCATTTGTCTATTTTTGTTTTTGTTGCCTGTGTTTTTGAGATCTTAACCAAAATATCTTTGCTCAGATGAATGTTCTGAAGCATTTTCCCCCTTTTCTTCTAGCAGTTTCATAGTTTCAGGTCTTACATTTAAGTCTTTAATATATTTTCAGTTGATTTTTTTTATATGGTGAGAGCTAGCGATCTAGTTTCATTTTCTGCATATTAATATCCAGTTTTTCCAGCACCATGCTCTTTCCCCACTGAATGTTCTTGACAGCTTTGTCGAAAACTGGCTGTAAATAGGTGGGCTTATTTCTGAGTTCTCTACTCTGTTCCACTGGTCTGTGCATCTATTTTCATGCCAATACCATGCACCATGCTGTTTTCATTACTATAGCTTATAGTATATTTTGAAGTCTGGTAGTGTGATGCCTCCAGCTTTGTTTTTTTGCTCAGGATTTCTTTGTCTTTTGGGGGTTTTCTGTTATGAATCTTAGGATTTTTTTCTAGTTCTATGATTAATATCATTATTATTATGATAGGGATTTCATTGAATCTGTATGTTGCTTTTGGTAGTATAGTCCTTTACATGATGTTCTTCAAATTCATAATCATTGGATACCTTTCCATTTTTACATGACCTTTCTCTCTTTCTTTCTTTCCTATCTCACTCTCTCTCTCTCTTTCTTTTTCTTTCTTTTTTTTCTTTCTTCCTTTCCTTTCCTTTTTCCTTTCCTTTTTCCTTCCTTTTTCCTTTCCTTTCCTTTTTCCTTTCCTTTCCTTTTTCCCTTCCTTTCCTTTCCTTTTTCCCTTCCTTTCCTTTTTCCCTTCCTTTCCTTTTTCCCTTCCTTTCCTTTTTCCCTTCCTTTCATTTTTCCCTTCCTTTCCCTTCCTTTCCTTCTTGATGGGGTTTTACCATGTTGGTCAGGCTGGTCTTGAATTCCCAACCTTATGTGATCTGCCCACCTCGGCCTCTCAAAATGCTGGGATTACAAGCGTGAGCAACCACACCCAGCCGTCTTTTTTTGTTGTTGTTGTTTGTTTTTGTGACCTCTTTCTTTATCAGCGTTTTATAGTTTTATCTCCTTCGTTCAATTTATTCCTAGGTATTTTATAATTTTTGTAGCTAATGTAAATGGGATTACTTTCATGATTTCGTTTTCCTCTGGTTTGTTGTTGATGTGTAGAAACACTAGAAACACTACTGAATTTTTGTTAATTTTGTTTCTGCAACTTTACTGAATTTATCAGCTGAAAGAGTTTTTTGGTGGAGCTCATCGGGTTTTCTTTTCTTTTTTTTTCTTTTTCTTTTTTTTTTTTTTTTGAGACAAAGGCTCGCTTTGTTGCCCAGGCTAGAGTGCAGTGGCACAATCTTGGCTCACTGCAACATCTGCCTCCTGGTTCAGGTGATTCTCATGCCTCAGCCTCCCGAGTAATTGGGATTGCAGGCCCCTACCACCATGCCCAGCTAATTTTTTTATGTTTAGTAGAGATGAGGTTTCACCATGTTGGCCAGACTAGTCTCAAATTCCTGACCTCAAGTGATCTGCCCACCTCGGCCTCCCAAAGTGCTGGGATTACAGGCATGAGCCACTGAGCCCAGCCAGATTTTCTATATAGGAAATAATGTCATCTGTGAACAGTGACAATTTGACTTCCTCTTTTCCAATTTGGATGCCTTTTCTTTCTCTTGCCTAATTGCTTTGGCTAGGACTTCCCATCCCATTGTTATGGGCTAATTCCTACACATTTTTTGCTTAAAAGTGAATTTCCTGGTAAGATGGTGTGCTGTTTGAGATACTGAGCCTTTATACAAGGCATTCCATAAGCACCCAGATGGTGGTATTGGCTGACGACTTGTGGGCAGGAAAGGCAGACTCATACACAGAATAACTGTCTCTTCCTGAGAACAAACTTCTGGCTGTTGCAGGATGGAAGACCTGTTTGCTTAACCCAGGTTGACATTAAGTGGCTGATTGGTCTTATCAAAGAATCATCCCCACCGAAGGTTCATCTTTGGTCTCTCTCTTCAGAGTTAGCAGTAGCTAGATCCTCTTGGTAAGTGGGAGTACATGATATTGAGGCAATCCATACCCTCCACCTTTGCATCTGTGACCAATTTATATATTTGCCTATAATACATGTACTGGAAGGCAAATGACTAAGGCTGGTTAATAACAACAACCTAAGTCATTTTATATACTTGGATGTTTAATCAGTCTTTTATAGTTGATGCAACCTTCAGGACATTAATGTGATACCAAGATCTTCACTATCATGCCTACTCTCATATGTCGATCTATATACCCTTTCGCCATGCCTCCTACTCTATTATTACGTAGACAGTCAGTTTTATGTTCAGCATGACTAGGTTACAGTCCCTAGTTGTTCAAACATTGATCTAGGTATTGCTATAATCTAGGTATTGCTGTAATCTAGGTATTTTGTAGGTGTGAATAAAGTCCGTAATCAGTTGATGCTAAGTAACTTTCAACTGATTATGGATTCACCAGGAGAGACAGATTTATTTTAAGGAATTGGTTCATTGGTTGTGAATGCTGTCAAGTCCAAAATCTTCAGGGTATCCCAGGAGGCTGTAAACTCAGGGAAGAATTGATGCTACAGTTCAAGACCCAAAAAAAGTGTGATGGAAGAATTTTCTTCCTTCAAGGGAGGTCAGTCTTTTTTCAATTAAGGCTTTCAGCTAGTTAGATGAGAACCACCCAAATTATGGAGGATAATCTGCTTTACTCAAAGTCTATTGATTTAAATGTTAATTGTATCTAAAAAAGATCTTCACAGAAGCATCTAGAATAATGTTTGACAAAATATCTGGGTACTGTGACCTAGCCAAGTTAACACATAAAATTAACCATAACGGCCGGGCGTGTTGGCTTATGCCTATAATCCCAGCACTTTGGGAGGTTTAGGTGGGGGGATTACAAGATCAGGAGTTTGAGACCAGCCTGGCCAACATGGTGAAACCCTGTCTCTAATAAAAATACAAAAATTAGCTGGACATGCTGGCCCATGCCTGTAATCCCAGCTACTCAGGAGGCTGAGGCAGGAGAATCGCTTGAACCTGGGAGGCAGAGGTTGCAGTGAGTCGAGATCTCACCACTGCACTCCAGCCTGGGCGATAGAGCGAGACTCTTGTCTCAAAAAAATTTAATCATCATATGGCTGTATCAACTGTCCAGCCCTATGACATCATGTAGTCCACAGAGATCTTGATCCCCTTTCCTTTCTACAAGACACCATGCTGGTCCATTACCTGGTTGATATTATGCTAATTGGGCCTGGTGAGCAGAAAGTAGCAACTGCTCTAGACATATTGGTAAGAAATTTGTACAGCAGAGGGTGGGAAATAAGTTTCCATCTTGGAAAGAAAAATTATCTAGGCATGGCAGTGCATGCTTGTAATCCCAGCTACTCGGGAGGCTGAGACAGGAGAATAGCTTGAATCCAGGAGACGGAGATTGCAGTGAGCCAAGATCGTGCCACTGCACTCCATCCTGGGCAACAGATTGGGTAAGAATCTGCCTCAAAAAAACAAAATGTGGTATATATGCACAATAGAATACTACTAACCCTGAAAAGGAAGGCAATAGTTTCATTTTCCACAAAGTGGATAAACATTATGTTAAGTGAAGTAAGTCCAGCACAAAAAGACAAATATGTCATCATCCCACTTATGTATGGAATGTAAAAACATCAAAACTGTAGAAACAGAGGGCAAAATGGGTGTACAGGTCAGTGAGGTCAGTCAAGTAGGTTGTATCTAGCTGTCCCATAGAGTGGTGGCCACCAGAAGGGGGTCATATAAAGTAGATATCTGGATTGAACACACTGAGGAACTTGGAGGCAGATAACTGAAAATGGTGTGTCAAGGGCAACTAATTCTGGATTCTGGTATGAGAAAGTTAAACTTATATTCAAAATGGTTGCTGGGGCAACATAAAATTATAAGAATTCACTACATACAGAATCTCAAGGGACTCTGAATAGCCAAACAATCTTGAAAAAGAACACAGTTGGGTAACTTACACTTCCTGGTTTTACAACTTAACTACAAAGCCATGGTCATGAAAATGGTATGGTTCTGGCATAAAGACTGATGAGGCTGGGTACAGTGATTCACGCCTGTAATCGCAGCACTTTGGGAAGCCAAGGTAGGTGGAGCACTGGAGCCTAGGAATTTAAGAGGAGCCTGGGCAACATAGGGAGACCACATCTCTACAAAAAAATACAAAAAAATTAGCCAGGTGTGGTGGTGCACACCTGTAGTCCCAGTTACTTGGGAGGCTGAGGTGGGAGGATTGCTTGAGTTTGGAAAGTTGAGGCTGTAGTGAGCCATGATTGCACCACTGCACTTCAGCCTGGGCGACAGAGCAAGACCTTGACTCCAACCAAAGAACAAAACCCCAAAAACAAAAAATGATGGAATAGAATAGACAGCCCAGTAATAATTCCTTGGCTATATGGCTAAATAATTTTTGTTTCTTTGTTTGTTGTTTTCTTGAGACAGGGTCCGCTTGTCCCCCAGGTTGGAGTGCAGTGGTGTGATCATGGCTCACTGCAGCCTCTCAACATCCTGGGCTCAAGCAGTCCTCTCACTTCAGCATCCCAAGTAGCTGGGACTACTACTGCGAGCCATCACTCTCAAGTTAATTTTGATTTTAATACCTACAGGGTCTTCCTATTTTGTCCAGGCTGGTCTTGAACTCCTGAGTTCAAGTGATCCACTTGCCTTGGCCTCCCAAAGTGCTGGGGATTATAGGTATAAGCCAGTGTGCCCAGCATGGCAAAATAATTTTTATAAGAGTAACAAGACTATTAAATGGGAAAAGGACAGTCTTATCAACAAGTGGTATTGGGAAAACTGAGTATCTACATGCAAAGCAATCTTATCTTTCACTATATGCAAAAATTAATTCACAATGGATCAAAGACCTTAATGTAAGAACAAAAATAAAAAACTTCAAAGGAAAATACTGGGAGAAAGCTTGCTGACATTGGACTTGGCACTGATTTCTTGGACACGAAACCAAAAGCATAGGCAACAAAAGAAGACATAGATACACTGGAATTCATCAAAATTCAGAACTTTCATGCATTAAAGTACACTATCAACAGAGTGAATACACAACCCACAAAATAAGAGGAAATGTTTGTAAATTATATACCTAGTGGAGATTAGTATTGAGATATATAAAGAACTTCTAAAACTCAACAACAGCGATCAAACAATCCAATTTTTAAAAAGGCAAATATTTGATTAGACATTTCTCCATAGAAAATATACGGATGGCCAATACACATATGAAAATATGCTCAAGGGTCAGGCGCGGTGGGTCACATCTGTAATCCCAGGACTTTAGGAGGCTGAGGCAGGTGGATCACCTGACGTCAGGAGCTCGAGATCAGCCTGGCCAACATGGTGAAACCCCGTCTCTACTAAAAATACAAAAATTAGCTGGGTATGGTGGAAGGCACTTGTAATCCCAGCTACTTGGGAGACTGAGGCAGGAGAATGCTTGAACTTGGGAGGCAGAGGTTGTAGTAAGCTGAGATCGCGCCATTGCACTCCAGCCTGGTGACAGAGCAAGACTCTGTCTCAAAAAAAAAAAAAAGACAAACAAACAAAAAAAACCAATGATGGACAAACACAATTCCAGACAGTTATATGATACCAAAGCTGCTTTGCTTTCAGTGCATTTGTTATCACAACAAATCTAAACTTGTTTTGAGAAATAGATGGGGTAAAGTGACAGAAATCAATTCCAGGGCATGCCCAGGTGAGAGAGCAATTTAAGTGCAATGTCCACATTACTAGGAACCTTAAATAGCTACATGTACTCAGGAGAAGTAAACCATCCCTCATGGACATTTGACTTTGTGTTTAAGGGTGAACTGATATTGATCCATACTCCTAGAAGAGACAAAAATATTTTCTGTAGTAGGTATTTGAGATGTTTTTCAAGTGGTTCAATTTGGCTAAGCTATAATTTTTTCTTTCAGAGTCTCTTTCTTAATATAGTTCTGTGATAAGCATGCCCAAAAGAGAAATTTGCACGAGATTTAGAAGGTAGAAGTGAAGCAGTGCCAATACTCTTGGAAGGTTTTCATGGATGAACAAATGGCTACATGTGGCATGTTCTTCTTATGGCCAATAGCAAAAGCCAAGTCATAACAAAAAAGCACATGTAAAGTTCTGCCAAAAATGACTTCCACTCACATTCTATTGGCTAAATCCAAAGTCCATTATATTCTTCAAAAGGTAGAGGAGTGCATAGTTGCTGACTAATAATTTAATCCATTATTTATCCCTCCTTCAGAAATGTTAAAATGTGAAAAAACAAATGGGTATCTCAGCATCAATTAAAGAATGACAGATCCTTGATATGGGAGCCTGCAGGTACATTTCCTAAGTGTCTGAGGATCACTATGAAATCTTGTTTACTTATCACCACGCAATACCTTATCAATAGCTTCTGATGATTATATCTTCTATCTGATATTTGCATCTGCTGTCTTCAAACCGATTTCTTTGTAAATACTGAAGCTCTCTAACATGGATTCTGGTAATAGGCTACAATAGCTGATAGCCTCCTCGTCTATTTATTTCTCCTTCTGCTCCCTCAGTCTGCCCTTTCCTCCACTACTACACAAATCCCTAGTTCATACTCCACTAAAACCAATAGAGGGATCTTCCTAAAACACAGGTATTTCCAAATTATTCCTCAGCAGATACCCTTCTCATAAATCAGCTGTCAACATTTTAAATAATCTACACCAAACATGATTCCATGAGATAAAATTCTCTGATGTCAGAAATAATTCATACTACATAACATAAATACAGTATAATCTTAAAAAAATGTTTGCCAGCTCCTTACACCATCAAATGTGGCCACACAGCAGCAGCAACACTTTTGTCTAACCCTAACTACCATATACCATTAATTCACTACACAGATTTTTGTATTTAATACTATTAAATAGTATTTAATTGAATATAAAATACTATTAAATAATATTAAATACAAAACACTGTAGCAAAAGTATAAGGCTCCTCAGAGAGTAGTTGATTATTCAATTTTTTTTTTTTTGAGACGGAGTCTCACTCTGTTGCTCAGGCTGGAGTGCAGTGGCACAATCTCGGCTCACTGCAAGCTCTGTCTCCTGGGTTGGAGCAATTCTCCTGCCTCAGCCTCCTGAGTAGCTAGGGTTACAAGTGTGTGCTGCCACGTCTGGCTAATTTTTGTATTTTTAGTAGAGATGGAGTTTCGCCATGTTGGTCAGGCTGGTCTTGAACTCCTGACTTCAGGTGATCCACCCACCTTGGCCTCTCAGAGTGATGGGATTACAGGTGTGAGGAACCACCACGCCTGGCTTATATTTTTCTTTTAAAGACAGAGTCTTGCTCTGTTGCCCAGGCTGGAGTACAGTGGAGCAATCTCCACTCACTGTGGCCTTGAATTCCTGGACTCATGTTCCTTCCACCTCAGCCTCCCAAGCAGCTGGGACTACAGGCGTGTTTCACCATGCCCAGCTAATTTTTGTATTTTTTGTAGAGACAGGGTTTCACCATGTTGCCTAGGCTGGTCTCAAACTCCTGAGCTCAAACAATCCACCCACTTCAGCCAAAGTGCTGGGATTATATGTGTGTTGATTATTATCTTGTGGAAAGATAAAAAATCAGGACGGATGAGGAACATTTTGTTGTGACAAGGATAAAAAGATGCTATGAGATGATTCCTGGCTCTAGCATTGTGCATGTTAGAAAGCATGTTAACATTATCCACTGGTTGTGTTTTGACAGTTTTCATCCACATCAAATAAGAATAAATCTATCTTATTGGCCGGGCAAGGTTGCTGATGCCTATAATCCCAGCACTTTGGGAGGCCGAGGCAGTTGAATCACCTGAGGTCAGGAGTTTGAGACCAGCTTGGCCAACATAGTGAAACCCCATCTCTACTAAAAATACGAAAATTTGACCAGGTGTGGTGGTGGGTGACTGTCATCCCAGCTGCTTGGGAGGCTGAGGCAGGAGAATCACTTCAACTTGGGAGGCAGAGGTGACAGTGAGCCAAGATCGCGCCATTGCACTCCAGCATGGGCAACAAGAGCAAAACTCTCTCTCTCAAAAAAAAAAAAAAAGAATAAATATATCTTACTGAGACAAGTTGAGTATGAGTTTATAATGACACTCAAGAGAGAAATATAAAGTTTATAATAGTTGTAATCAAAGAAGGCATATAGGCTGGTACGGTGGCTCACGCCTGTAATCCTAGCATTTTGGGAGGCTGAGGCGGGTGGATTGCCTGAGCTCAGGAGTTTGAGACCAGCCTGGGCAACATGGTGAAACCCTGTCACTACTAAAATACGCAAAAAAATAGCTGAGCATGGTGGGATGCGCCTGCAGTCCCAGCTGCTTGGGAGGCTGAGGCAGAATTTCTTGAACCCAGGAGGCGGAAGTTGTAGTAAGCCAAGCTTGCGCCACTACACTCCAGCATGGGTGACAGAGCAAGACTCTATCTCAAAAAAAGAAAGAAGGAAAGAATATAGTATGTTTATTATTGATTTCCACAAGGAATAGGATAATGCATGTGTGTATCCAATTTCTGTCAATATTTTGTCTTTTTAAGAACAGATCATTATGTTAATGTATATAAACCAGAAAGTATAAACATAGAAAAATGTAAATTAGTCAAGTAACCACAAATGAGGCTGCAGTGAGCTATAATCAGGCCACTGCACTCCAGCCTCAGCAACAAAGACCCTGTCTCACACACACACACAAAAGCCTATCAATGTCTCATTTTTTAAAATGAAAGACAACTTAATCACTAGTAATTCAGAATTGTGTTGGGAAACATAATAAAGTCACCTGTTCTACATAACAGGAAATTGATAACTCAGATTCACATATTTGTCTGAAATGATCTTTCCTAACCTTAAAAAAAATTAAGGTTTTTATTTTGAGACAAATTTAGAGTATATGCAATTACAATAATAATACCAAAAGATCCCATGTACCCTTTACTAAGTTTTCCACCGATGCTAATTGTCTTGAAAAACTATATATCACAAGCATGATGCTGACATTGGGTCAAAACACAGAACATTTCTGTCATCACAAGGATGCCTCATGTTGCCTTTTTATAGCCACATCCACATCCCCCTTGACCCCACTCCCTCCTTAACCCCTGTAAATCATAAAAAGAGACTTAATTTCAAGAACTTATTGACTGATTGAAACAAATTTTGGATTATATAGCATGATATAAATATGTAACGTTAAAAAATGTACACACAAGGAGTTCTGTTCTTGACAGTACTGTTGGACAAATAAGCAAAAGACCTAAAAAGACAGTGAGGAAAAGTCAACGTATAATTCAGAGGGTAGACAGAGAAGGGAGAAGTGGGCAGAAAATGAGGGAGAGGAATATTATAAGTGGAAATAGTTGAGAATTTTTGAGAACCAATGAAAGATGTGAATTCTTGGATTGAGGAAGTAAAAAATAAGTATCTTAAGTATAAATGTATATAAATCCACCCTATAATACAGTGTTAATGAAGTTACTGGTTACTTTTTGTCCAAAGGATTTAAAAATTTTACCTAGAATATTCGTGGAATACAAAAGAAACTGGTAGCCGTGATTGACCCTAGAAAGCATGGACTGAGATACCTGACCCAAAATAGCCCACTCTCCCACAGGGCCAAAATCCAGGCCTTCTTTGAAAGGGCATAGACATGGTTCAGAATGGCAGAGAAGTAGGACTTTCAGGAAGTCAACCTCTGGGTAGATGGCAAAAGCCAGCTTCAGAGATGCCACTACCCCTTATTACTCACTGTGAAGCCACCCAAGTGCACGTACAGGCCGGTGCTGCTGGAGGTCACATACTACAGGAGCCAAAGGCTACTGCTGCAGGTACTACAGGAGCCTGATAAGAGTGAAACAAAACTAGGAAGAGAAAAAACCCTCCTCCTCTAGTGTCCTCCCCACACTCTGCTGACAGAGAGTAACATCATGCCAGGTGACAAAGGAGAAATGTTCACAGAATCCAGTTCCAATACTGCAGAGCAGGCAGTGAAGGATTCAGAGCTGAGAGGCAGTAAATGATAGTTACCACAAAGTTTTAAAATTCCTGGAATATATTAAAAATGAAGCAGGTGGCCAGGAGTGGTGGCTCACACCTGTAATCCCAGCACTTTGGGAGGCCAAGGTGGGCAGATCACAAGGCTGAGTTCAAGACCAGCCTGACCAACATGGTGAAACCCTGTCTCTACTAAAATTACAAAAATTAGCCATGTGTGGTGGCAAGTTCCTATAATCCCAGCTACTTGAGAGGCTGAGGCAGAATTGCTTGAACCCGGGAGGCGGAGGTTGCAGTGAGCTGAGATTGCACCACTGCATTCCAGCCTGGGCAACAGAGTGAGATCTTGTCTCAAAAAAAAGAAGTGGGCTGGGCGCAGTGGCTCTCACCTGCAGTCCAAGCACTTTGGGAGGCTGAGGCAGGTGGATCATCTGAGGTGAGAAGTTCAAGACCCGCCTGGTCAACATGGTGAAACACTGTCTCTACTAAAAATACAAAAATAGCTGGCTGTGGTGACGCATGCCTGTAGTTCCAGCTACTCAGGAGGCTGAGGCAGGAGAATTATTTGAACCTGGGAGGTAGAGGTTACAGTAAGCCAAGATTGCACCATTGCACTCCAGCCTGGGTGACAAAGCTAGACCCTGTCTCAAAAAAAAAAATGAAATAAAGTGGGCCAAATGTGGAATAATGATAAGACTGTGTAATAAATCACATATTATGAATAAAGTACTTTTGTCTGAAGAATTTACAAAACCTACTTGGAATATTCCTGTTAGAAAAAAAGAAACTGATAGTACTTGTTGCACCTGTGGAGAGAAAGTGAGTGGCTACAAAACTGAATATTAGGGGACATTTAATTTTCACATTTTTGGCAATTTTTGAATTTTTATAATGTGTGCTTTTATTATTTAAACAAAAAATTAAAAGGTTTTAAAAGATAAATGTAATCTCAGAATACATACACCAGATACTCTTTAATCCCACTGTTGAGAATCTGCTCAACAGAAACAAAAGAAGGTAAGAATGTTTACTGCATGAGAGTTCCAGGTGAAAATCAGAAACAACTTGAATGTCTATAGTAGGTGATGGCTCAAAATACTGACATACATTCCATTCTAGAAGTATTCTGAAGCTTAAAAAGAATGGTTACATCTTTATGCACTGAGCTGGAAAAGTATTCATGATTATAGTGAAAAGGACAAGACACTGTAAAATGTCCATACAGGGGTAAAACCTCCTCCAAACACATGCAACAAATGCTTTCTGTGTACAAGTTGTTTGAGCATAATGGAAAAAGAAATTCACATACTAGTTATCTCAGAGATTTGTGGGAGGGGAGGAAATGTTTTCATTTTATTTACGCTATATTTCACTGGTTTCAGTGAAACGTAATTTTAGCAGATTTATTCTCAATAATGGTTAATACAGTAACTCAAAATCAGCATTAAAATGAGAGCAAAATTTACACTTTAATTATTTTTCCATTTTCTCACTTAAAAACATTTGGTTTTCAAGGATTAGTTAAATCAATACTAATGAAACATGGTAGCTTACCAACTTTTTCCTTAAATAAAACAATGTAAATTTCCATCAACAAATTTCATGATGCTGGACCAGGATGGGGAGGGAGGAGCGGAAATGTGACTGGCTTAGGGAGGAGTGGAAATGTGACTGGCTTCCCACCAGTAGGAGGGATCTGGAGCGGAAATGTGACTGGCTTCCCACCAGTAGGAGGAGTCTGATGTAAGCTAGGTTGCAATCCGTGATTAAATGCCTTCCCATACTGATACGGTTTCTTCCCAGAATGAATCCTCTGATGGTGTGAGAAGCTTGAATGATAGCTAAAGGCTTTCCCACACTCCTTACATTCATAGGGTTTCTCACCAGTATGAATTCTTTGATGTTGAATAAGGTGTGAATGAAGTCTAAAGGCCTTGCCACATATGACACATTCATGAGGTTTCTCACCGGTATGAATTCTCTGATGTCTTTTGAGGTGTGAACACTGTCTAAAAGTCTTCCCACATTCCTTACACTTGTAGGGTTTCTCACCAGTATGAATCCTCTGATGTAGGGTTAGTTGTAAGCCATCACAAAAAGCCTTCCCACATTCATGACATTCATAAGGTTTCTTGCCAGAATGAATTTTCTGATGGTGAGAGAAGCTTGAGTGGTAGCTAAAGGCCTTTCCACATTCCCGACATTCATAGGGTTTCTCACCAGTGTGAATTCTCTGATGTATAGTAAGATGTGAGCGATGCCTAAAAGTCTTTCCACATTCTTTACATTCATAAGGTTTCTCACCAGTATGGAGTCGCAGATGTTCAGTAAGTTGAAAGCCACGAATAAAAGCTTTCCCACATTGCTTACATTCATAGGGTTTTTCACCAGTATGAAGTCTCTGATGTTGAGTAAGCTGTGATCGCTGTCTAAAGGCTTTCCCACATTCTTTACATTCATAAGGTTTCTCACCAGTGTGAATTCTTTGATGTAGAGTAAGTTCTGAGCCATAATTAAAGGCCTTCCCACATTCGTTGCATTCATAGCGTTTTTCACCATTATGAATTCTTAGATGTTGTTTAAGTTGTGAGCAATGAACAAAGGCCTTCCAACATTCTTTACACTCATTGCATTTGCCACCATTCTGAATTATCTGTTGTTTAAAAAGGTATGGTGTATTAACAATTTCTGTGCATTCTTTACATTCAGAAAGTTCTTCAGAATGAGTTTTGTGGTGACTAAAAAGTAAATGGTAACTGAAGTTTTTTCTACACTTTTTACATTCAGAGATCTTCTCTCTATCATAAAATTCTTGAGTGAGTAAAGTATGTTGGCTAAAAATGGGAATGTTCTCATGGTTAATAAAAAATTGTCTAAAATAGCCCTCTTCTTGTCCCTGATGTTGCTCAAAATGACAGCTGCCTTCCCAGATATCTCTAAAAATGGATCTCTCAAGATTATGGCTTTCAAATTCTTCCATGTTAACCCACTGGGATGATTCTGTTTTATAAATATCTCTTTTTGCAGAGAATTTCTGAGGCTCATCTCTGGATGCCAGGTCTGAAAGATAAGAAATATATTTTAACTCCTGAGTTTGTACCATAAGAGAAATAAAGTATCTATGGCAGCAAGGAGAGATAACTGCAAATAATTCATATAAGATAGAAAAGGCTTGGAGAATCCTTTTTTTTTTTTTTGAGATGGAGTCTCACTCTGTTGCCCAGGCTGGAATACAGTGGAGCCATCTTGGCTCACTGCAACCTCTGCCTCCCAGATTCAGCAGTAGTTTCTTCATTGTCATTAATATGTAGCAGCAGTACTCAACGGGTGATCCAAGGACTGTGGAGGGAACCTGAGACCCTTTCAGGAAGTCTATAAGGTCAAAGCTATTTTCATACTAATCCTGAGACATTTGCCTTTTTCACTTATTCTCTTACTATGAGACTAATAGAAGTGTGATGATGTCACATTCTGAAATCTAACAGAATGTGTGATTATGTATTTCTGTGTATTATAGAAGTTTCTGGAGTAGTAGGTTTGGGGAATATGTGTACTTTCAGAGATTAGCTTTGTTACCAGTACTTCTACTGTGCTCTTAAAAACTGTATTATTTATACCTGCTTTTATGTCTGTAACCTCACTATTGTCTAAGAAATTATTGTGAAATCCCCAAGTTTTCCATGTACCTACATGGAAACAAAGAATAAATATTTCATTTTATAATAATATTTTATTATACAATAAAAAGAGAGTATGTATTTTTTATACTTGAAAATGTT
>PVKP010038237.1:0-21044 GCA_004027715.1 Plecturocebus donacophilus
GGCCATCTTGGATCTCTCTCCCTAAGCACTCTTGATGTCTGTTGCTGCCTGATTTGATTTATAGTATCAGATCTGACTAGTTCATCATGTGTTCCTAAGTATTCTGACTAAATTCTAAATTCTGTGATGGACAAGGCTTGGGTTATAATTGTGCAGACTACAATGCCGGTTTCCTGCAGGCACAAATGACCAAGTATTAGGAAAGTAGCCTGTGATTCAGATAATTATGCTTTTTAAGTGTATAAACATACTCTTTAAAATATAACATGTATTTTTTCTTGATCATAAATATAATTCATGCTTATTATAGAAAATTTATGAAAGCAAAAGGAAGAAAATTAAAATAATCCAAATGTAATCATCCAGAATTTAGCTACTTTTAATAATTTGATGTAGATCATCTCCATTGATTATATATACCTTCCAGAAGAGTCTTTCAAAGAAGAATGAGTCTGCAAAGTGGTTTAAATGGACAGTAGAGAAGTGAATAAAATTGCTTATATAGACACATATGTAGGTACTGCTATACAGTGCTTTTTAAAACTAAAAAGGACATAGATATTCTTCTCTGTGGGATTCCATAGTTTTATCTATCATTACTATGCTATTTTCTTTCTTTCTAGTTTTATAAAGTATTACACAATGAGTATATCTGTAGGAAAATCTTTGTGCATCCATAATTTTCTAAGAATGAATTCCTAGGAGTAGAATTAATAGGTTAAAGGGTTTTTGAAGCTTTTGATACTTATTTCCAAAAAGCCCTTGTGGAAGCTACATTAACACTCCCACCAATATTGTAAAAGAAAGGTTGCTTCTTTTCATCAGCACCCGCTATGAGTATTGGCATTAGAAAACAGCGTTGCTGAATTGTTACGTGAAAATGGGTATGTGGTTGTTTTTATTAGCATACTTTCCTCTCTTTTTTCTTCCTTTTCTTCTGCCATTATTTTCCTCCCTTCCTTTTCTTTCCCTCCCTTCCTCCCTCCCCCTTCCCTTCCCTTCTGCCCTCCCCTCCCCTTCCTTCCATTCTCTCTCTCTTTCTCTTTTTCTTTCTTTCTTTCTTTTTCTTTCTTTCATTCTTTTCTTTTCTTTCTTTTGTTTTCTTTTCTTTCTTTCTTTTCCTCATTGCCTTCCTTTCTTTTTTCCTTCCAAGTTAAACATTTTTGTCTGTGGAACCAACTTACTGAGCAAATGTTCCCAGTAGGATATAAACAATTTTATTCATTTCTACAGTGTCATTTAAACCAGTTTGCAGACTCATTCTTCCTTGAAAGACTCTTCTGGAAGGTTCAACAACTTTTACAAATAATCCTTCTGCCACTTCCAGTTCCCCAAACAGCTTCATATCACAAATTAAAATATCCAGTTCAGTGTCATATTATACTCAACTCTATAGTACTTTCCACTCTATAGCTCTAGGCTGGGAAATCTGCAGTAGGGAGAAGCCATGGCTAGTTTCCCATTTTGTACAACTTAGTCAATTCGTTAAAAGTTTTTAGTAAAAAGTAATATATCTTTTTTTTACTTTGTAACTTAGTGAAAGGCAGCTTCCCCCAAACTCAGTTTTTCCACAACTCCAGAAAAGCCAGACATGACCATAGTGAAGATTCTTTCCTAGGATCCTCACCCTGTTGGGCTCTCTTGAGGTGGACAATGCCTCTGTTGGATGGCTTGTTATAAACCTCACCTCTCTGTGCATGCATAACCTTTCTCTCCTGAGGTTATCCAGGCCCTGTCAAGAAGCTTACTAGAATATCATCTTTTAAAAAATTTTCTTGCTCCTTCCCTTGGACTTGTTAACCTACAGGCAAACCCTACCATTCCTGGAAGAGACTAGCCCCTGATATAACTTTTTCTCTTTGGGTTCAGATATAGCCACATGCTTTTAGTCTCCTCAGACAACATAAAATTCAATCCCTGTTCTTCAGACTCAGCAGACTACAGATCATGTTCTCTGAGAGATTCCTTCTCCAGTGACTGGAGGTGAGGTGGAAGTGTGGAAGAAAGCTGGTAATGGAGAGGAAGCACAACACACTGATGACTTTTCTTCAAGTGGTTTCTTTAGCTTCCACTCTTATAGGCTAGGGGTGGATGATTACTTGAGCTGAAAGAATAGTTTTCACAATTACTTAGCATGTCTGAAATCTGAGGATCCTTGGCACTTACTGTATTTCCATATTCAATTTTAACATTTATTTGCATATGTATCTTTTTAACCATTTGGATTTTGTTGTTGGTGGTTGCTTCCTTAAAAAATTCTTAGTTCATTTTCCTTTCTGATTTTATATACATATAAAATTACTTTTTAGGTTCTGGGGTACATGTGCAGAACATGCAGGATTGTTGCATAGGTACATACATGGCAATGTGGTTTGCTGCCTCCATCCCCCTGTCACCTACATCTGGCATTTCTCCCCATGTTCTCCCTCCCCAATGTCCCTATCCCCCACTGTCTTTCCCCTATTCTCCCCCAACAGACCCCAGTGTGTGATGCTCCTCTCCCTGTGTCCATGTGTTCTCATTGTTCAACACCTGCCTGTGAGTGAGAACATGCAGTGTTTGATTTTCTGTTCTTGCGTCAGTTTTCTGAGAATGATGGTTTCCAGATTCATCTATGTCCCTACAAAGGACATGAACTCATCGTTTTTTATGGCTGCATAGTATTCTATGGTGTATATGTGCCACATTTTCCTTGTCCAGTCTATTATCGATGGGTATTTGAGTTGGTTTCAGGTCTTTGCTATTGTAAACAGTGCCGCAATGAACATATGTGTGCATGTGTCTTTACAATAGAATGATTTATAATTGTTTGGATATATACCCAGTAATGGAATTGCTGGGTCAAATGGAATTTCTATTTCTATGTCCTTGAGGAATTGCCACACTGTCTTCCATAATGGTTGAACTAATTTAATTTACACTCCCACCAACAGTGTAAGTGTTCCTATTTCTCCACATCCTCTCCAACATCTGTTGTCTCCCAATTTTTTAATGATTGCCCTTCTAACTGGCATGAGATGGTATCTCAGTGTGGTTTTGATTTGCATTTCTTTAATGACCAGTGATGATGAGCATTTTTTCATATGTTTGTCGGCCTCATAAATGTCTTCTTTTGAAAAGTGTCTGTTCATGTCCTTTGCCCACTTTTGAATGGGTTTGTTTGATTTTTCTTGTTAATCTGTTTTAGTTCTTTGCAGATTCTGGATATTAGCCTAAGTTTTCTTATAGAGTTTTTATTATTTCAGGTCATACATTTATGTCTTTAATCCATCTTGAGTTAATTTTTGTATAAGGTGTAAGGACGGAGTTCAGTTTCAGTTTTCTGTATATGGCTAGCTAGTTTTCCCACCACCATTTATTAAATAGGTAATTATTTCCCTATTGCTTGTTTTTGTCAGGTTTGTCAAAGATCAGATGGTTGCAGGTGTGTGGTGTTATTTCTGAGGCCTCTGTTCTGTTCCATTGGTCTATATATCTGTTTTGGTACCAGTACCATGTTGTTTTGGTTACTGTAGTCTCATAGTATAGTTTGAAGTCAGATAACATGATGCCTCCAGCTTTGTTTGCTTGCTTGTTTGTTTTTGAAATGGAGTCTCACTATGTCACCAGGCTGGAGTGCAATGGTGCAATCTTAGCTTACTGTAACTTCCACCTCCTGGGTTCAAGTGATTCTCCTGCCTCAGCTTCCTGAGTAGCTGGGACTACAGGCATGCACCACCATGCCCAGATAATTTTATTTGTACTTTTAGTAAGGTGGCATTTCACCATGTTGGCTAGGATGGACTCAATCTCTTGACCTCACGAACCTCCCACCTCAGCTACCCAAAGTGCTGAGATTACAGGCATGAGCCACCGTGTCCAGCCCAGCTTTGTTCTTTTTGCTTAGGATTGTCTTGGCTATACAGGTTCTTCTTGGTTCCATGTGAAATTTAAAGCAGCTTTTTTCTAATTCTGTGAAGAAAGTCAGTGGTAGCTTGACGGGGATAGCATTGAATCTATAAATTACTTTGGGGAGTATGGCCATTTTCACAATAATGATTCTTCCTAGCCATGAACGTGGAATGTTTTCCCATTTGTTTGTGTCCTCTCTTATTTCCTTGAGCAGTGGTTTGTAGTTCTCCTTGAAGAGGTCCTTTACATCCCTTGTAAGTTGTATTCCTAGGTATTTTATTCTCTTGGTAGCAATTATGAATGAGAGTTCACTCATAATTTGAGTCTCTGTTTGTCTATTATTGATGTATAGGAATGCTTGTGATTTTTGCACATTGATTTTGTATCCTGAGACTGCTGAACTTGCTTATCATCTTAAGGAGATTTTGGGCTGAGGCGATGGGGTTTTCTAAATATACAATCATGTCATCTGCAACAGAGACAATTTGACTTCCTCTTTTCCTAATTGAATACCCTTTATTTCTTTCTCTTGCCTGATTTCTCTGGCCAGAATTTCCAATACTGTGTTGAATAGGAGTGGCGAGAGAGGGCATCTTTGTCTTGAGCTGGCTTTCAAAGGGAATGCTTCCAGCTTTTGCCCATTCAGTATGATATTGGCTGTGGGTTTGCCATAAATAGCTCTTATTGTTTTGAGATATGTTCTATCAATACCTAGTTTATTGAGAGTTATTAGCATGAAGGGCTGTTGAATTTTGTCAAAGGCCTTTTCTGCATCTATTGAGATAATCATGTGGTTTTGTCATTGGTTCTGTTTATGTGATGGATTATGTTTATTGATTTGTGTATGTTGCACCAGTCTTGCATCCCAGGGATGAAGCTGACTTGATCATGGTGGATAAGCTTTTTGATGAGCTGCTGGATTTGGTTTGCCAGTATTTTATTGAGGATTTTCTTGTCAATGTTCATCAGGGTTATTGGCCTAAAAATTTCTTTTTTAGTTGTGTCTCTGGCAAGTTTTGGTATCAGGATGATGCTGGCCTCATAAAATGAGTTAGGAAGGAATCCCTTTTCTTCTATTGTTTGAAATAGTTTCAGAAGCAATGGTACCAGCTTCTCTTTGTACCTCTGGTAGAATTTGTCTGTGAATCCATCTGGTCCTGGGCTTTTTTTTTTTAGGTCGGTAGGATATTAATTACTGCCTCAGTTTCTGAACTTGTTATTGATCTATTCAGCAATTTGACTTCTTCCTGGTTTAGTCTTGGGAGGGTGTATGTGTCCAGGAATTTATCCATTTCTTCTAGATTTTCTAGTTTATTTGTGTATAGGTGTTTATAGTATTCTCTGATGGTAATTTGTATTTCTATGGGATCAGTGGTGATATCCCCTTTATCATTTTTTACTGTGTCGATTTGATTCTTCTCTCTTTTTGTTCTTTGTTAATCTGTCTAGCAGTCTATCTAATCTCTTAGTCTTTTCAAGAAACGGCTCCTGGACTAATTGATTTTTGAAGGCTTTTTATTGTTTCTATCCTTCGGTTTTGTTGTGATCTTAGTTATTTCTTATATTTTGCTAGCTTTTGAATTTGTTTGCTCTTCTCTAGTTTTTAAATTGTGATGTTAGGGTGTCGATTTTAGATTTTTCCTGCTTTTTCCTGTGGGCATTTACTGCAATAAAGTTCCCTGTAAATATTGTTTTAGCTGTGTCCCAGAGATTCTGGTACATTTGTGTCTTCATTCTCATTGGTTTCAAAGAACTTATTTATTTATGTCTTAATTTTATTTTTTACCCAGTAGTCATTCAGAAGCAGGTTCTTCAGTTTCCATGTAGTTGTGTGGTTTTGAGTGAGTTTCTTAATACTAAGTTGTAATTTGATTTCACTGTAGTCTGATAGACTGTTAAGACTTCCATTCTTTTGCATTTGCTGAGGAGTACTCTACTTCTAATTATGTGATCTATTTTAGAATAAATGCAATGTGGTGCTGAGAAGAATGTATGATCTGTTGATTTGGGGTGGAGAGTTCTATAAATGTCTATTAGGTCCACTTGGTACAGAGCTGAGTTCAAGTCCTGAATATCCTTGTTAATTTTCTGTCTCATTGATTTGTCTAATGTTGACAGTGAGGTGTTAAAGTTTCCCACTATTATTGTGTGCAAGTCTAAGTCTCTTGTTAGGTCTCTAAGAACTTGCTTTATGAATCTGGGTGCTCCTGTATTAGGTGCATGTATATTTAAGATAGTTAGTTCTTCTTCTTGTGTGATCCCTTTACCATTTTGTAATACCCTACTTTGTCTTTTTTGATCTTTGTTGGTTTAAAGTCAGTTTTATCAGAGCCTAGGATTGCAATGCCTGCTTTTTTTTTTTTTTTTTTTGCTTTCCATTTGCTTGATGTATATTCCTCCATCTCTTTATTTAGAGCCTATGTGTGTCTTTGCACGTGAGACTGGTGTCTTGAATACAGCACACTGTTAAGTCTTGACCCTTTATCCAATCTGCCAGTCTGTGTCTTTAATTGGGACATTTAACTCATTTACCCATTTACATTTAAGTTTAATATTGTTATGTATGAATTTGGTTCTGTCATTATGATGCTAGCTGGCTATTCTGCCCATTAGTTGATGCAGTTTCTTCATAGTGTCAATGGTCTTTACAATTTGGTATGCTTTTGCAGTGGCTGGTACCAGTTTTTCATTTCCAGAGTTAGTGCTTTTTTTAAAGAGCTCTCATAAGGCAGTCCTGACAATGACAAAATCTCTTATCATTTCTTTGTCTGTAACGATTTTATTTCTCCTTTGCTCATGAAGCTTAGTTTGGCTGGATATGAAATTCTGGATTGAAAATCCTTTTCTTTCAAAATATTGAATATTGGTCTGCACTCTCTTCTGACTTGCAGGGTTTCTGCAGAGAGATCTGCTGTTAGTCTGATGGGCTTCCCTTTGTAGGTAACCAGACCTTTCTCTCTGGCTGCCCTTAACTTTTTTTCTTTCATTTCAACTTTGATGAATCTGACGATTATGTGCCTTGGGGTTGCCCTTCTTCAGGAGTATCTTTGTGGTCTTCTCTGTATTTCCTGAATTTGAATCTTTGCCTGTCTTGCTAGGTTGGGGAAGTTCTCATGGATAATATCCTGAAGATTGTTTTCCAACTTGGTTCCATTCTCCCTGTCACTTTCAGGCACACCAATAGAATGTCGGTTTTGTCTTTTCCCATAAACCCATATTTCTCTGGAGGCTTTGTTCATTACTTTTTATTCTTTTTTCTCTAATCTTGTCTTCACACTTTATTTCATTAAGTTACCTACCATCTCTGATATCCTTTCTCCCACTTGATTGATTTGGCTATTGATACTTGTGTATGTTTTATGAAGTTCTTGTGCTGTGTTTTTCAGGTCCATTAGGTCATTTATGATTTTCTCTAAACTGGTTATTCTAGTTAGCAATTCCTCTAACCTTTTTTCAAGGTTCTTAGCTTCCTTGCATGGGGATAGAACATGCTCCTTAGCTCAGAGGATTTTATTACCCACCTTCTGAAGCCTACTTCTGGCAATTTGTCAAACTCATTCTCCATCCAGTTTTGTTCCCTTGCTGGCGAGAGTTTGTGATCCTTTGGAGGAGAAGAGGCATTCTGGTTTTCAAAATTTTCAGCCTTTTTGCGCTGTTTTGCCTTATCTTCATGGATTTATCTACCTTTGGTCTTTGATGTTGGTGACCTTTGTATGTAGTTTAAGTGTGGACATCCTTTTTGTTGATGTTGATGCTATTTTTTTTTTCTGTTTGTTAGTTTTTCTTCTAAAAGTGAGGCCTCTCTGCTGCAGGTCTGCTGGAGTTTGCTGGAGGTCCACTCTAGACCCTGTTTGCCTGAGTATCACCAGCGGAGGCTGCTGAAGAGCAAAGATTGTTGCCTGTTCCTTCATCTGGAAGCTTCGTCCCAGAGGGGAACCCACCAGATGCCAGCCAGAGCTCTCCTATATAAGGTATCTGTCGACCCCTGCTGGTTGGTGTCTCCCAGTCAGGAGGCACAGGGGTCAGGGACCCACTAGAGAAAGCAATCTGTCCCTTAGCAGAGCTTCCCAGCACAGCGCTGGGAAGTCTGCTGCCCTCTTCAGAGTTGGCAGGCAGGAATGTTTAAGTCTGCTGAAGCTGTGCCCACAGCCGCTCCTTTCCCCAGTTGCTGTGTCCCAGAGAGATGGAAGTTTTTCTATAAACCCCTGACTGGGCCTGCTGCCTTTCTTTCAGAGATGTCCTGCCCAAAGAGGAGGAATCTGGAGAGGCAGTTTGGTTACAGTGGCTTTGCAGAGCTGTGGTGGGCTCTACCTAGTTCAAACTTCCCGGTGGCTTTGTTTACACTGTGAGGGGAAAACTGCTTACTCAAGCCTCAGTAATGGTGGATGCCCCCCAAGCAAGTTCGAGGATCCCAGGTTGACTTCAGACTGCTGTGCTGCCAGTGAGAATTTCAAGACAGTGGATCTTAGCTTGCTTTTCTCCATGGGGGTGGGATCCACTGAGCTAGACCACTTACTTGGCTCCCTGGCTTTAGCCCCCTTTCCAGGGGAGTGAACGGTTCTGTCTCACTGGTGTTCCAGGCACCACTGGGGTATTAAAAAAAACTCCTGCAGCTAACTCAGTGTCTGCTCAAAAGGCCACCCAATTTTGTGCTTGAAACCCAGGGCCCTGATGGTGTCGGCACCGGAGGGAATCTTCTGGTCTACGAGTTGTGAAGGGTGTGGGAAAAGTGTAGTATCTGGGTTGTAATGCATTCATTCCTCATGGCACAGTCCCTCGTGGCTTCCCTTTGATAGGGGAGGGAGTTCCCTGACCCCTTGCACTTCTCAGGTGAGGCAATGCATTACCCTGCTTCTGCTCACCCTCTGTGGGCTGCACCCACTGTCGAACCAGACCCAACAAGATGAGCCAGGTACCTCAGTTAGAAATGCAGAAATCACCCACCTCTGTGTTGGTCTCACTGGGAGCTGTAGACCAGAGCTGTTCCTATATGGCCAACTTGCTCAGATCCTTTCATGACTTTTTTTTTAAAAAAAAAAAAAAAAAAAAAGCCTGCAATGACTTTATCTACTTATCTCTTTCAAGCTGGAAATTATCTTGTAAATTAATTAAATCTATACACAATCCACTGGTTTTTAATATCAGGTATCCAACAGTTCTTTTGAACCTAATTCTGGAAGACTTTTAAAATTATGTGTATTTTTCCTGTTTAAAGCATATTTGAACAGAATGTATTAAAAATTTACCATAACATACTTTCTTCCCACTTGTCAAATCCACACATGACACTTTTGGAAGCTTCTTTGTGTCTTCATTAAGTCCCCCAGTAATTTTGCCCTGACTAGCCTCAAGCCCTTGACATTTATATAGCTATACATATAGAAGGTTTAATGATGCATGCATATGTTAAATATTTTGTATAACTCAAAACACATACATGTGCATTCTCTACTAAATTTTTGATGTAGGACTAAGGCCTTTTCTCTGAGTAGATGTCACTGACTGAAGGTCTGCGTGGTCTTCTTGCATATATGACTCCCATAATGCATAATTTATAATTTTCAGCTTCATTAAATGGAGGTGAAACTTGAAGAGACTTAGGAAACATTAGGAAAGTAGAATTATTCTACATTGATATATAGTTTTCCAGCATTTTATGCTTCTGTTTTTCACTCTCAATTTGATGCTATTTTTAAAAAGTATTAATAACTGTTTTGTGAAGAGCCCAACTTTGTTTTTATGACAGCTTCATCCTTTGACCTTTCATCAATGCCTTGGTTTGGTTTGAAGGCATGCTTCAATTTCATCATTGATTTTCCCTAGCATGTAGCCTAGCATAGCCTTTGGAACATGGAAGCTTCCTAATGTATATTTAACAAAGGATAGACTAAAGGAAAACAAAGGAAAGAAGAAGAATTTGATAACACAGAAGTTTTTTTCTGTTATATGTCAGGCCCTGTGTTTCCATTAACTAGAAAACTGTACTTAACACAGGGCCTGGCATGTAACAGAAAAATCGTGGTCCATTAACCAGAAGTTCATGATAGATAGTCTGTGTTAAGAGGTCTGGACTGAATCCAGGGTAGACTGACCCAACTGGGGCCTGACATCAGAACCTGGAGAGAATTTTACTAGAAGTTAAGAGATGTGGAAAGAACTTTCCAAGAATTTTTCTTGTACAATGCAGACCTCCTCTAGCTATTTATCATGCATTCCTGGGAGGAATAAAGGCAATGAAGAGAGAAGACATGTGGATAAAGTCCGATCACAACCTAGTAAACAAACATTGTTTCCATGTTTCCTCATTTCAGCTCTATATCCACAATCTGGAATATTTTTTAGAACTGCAGCTCACTTAGACTTTTTTTACTCAACATTCATCTTGATTCCCTATGCCACCTGTCAGAGCTAGACACATGGCAGGTCCTTACTGACTGACCAGGAGGTAAGGACTGACCTTTGCTTGACGGCAGGAGAGAAAAAAAAAACAAAAAACGCCAATAGATTACCAAGGAAAGGGGACAACAAAGACCTTAAAACATCCAGCTAGAAAAAAATTGAAGCCAAATCACTGAGAGAAGGCTTTGAGGATAACATTCACATTTTTCCTCTCAAGTTTTATGCAACCAGGAAGAAGCTATTACATTCTGCAAGGTTTGCATAATATTTCTGTAAATCAGCTCGGCCAAGATAGTATGAAATAGTAATTAAGAGTCAGAACATTGACGTCTGACAGATAGCATCCCAGCTCTGGTGCTGAGAAGTCTTAGTTTCTTTGTTTGTAAATTGGCTATAATTATACTGACCAACTCACAGCATTGTGGTAAGGACTAAATGAATGCTTAGTAGATTTTCCAGAACACAGTATTAATAATTTCTTCATAAAAGCATACGCATAGGCTAGGTGCAATGGCTGAAGCTTGTAATCCTAGCAATTTGGGAGGCTGAGTGGGGGCAGATTATGAGGTCAGGAGTTCGAGGCCAACCTGGCCAACACGGTGAAACCCTGTCTCTACTAAAAATACAAAAATTAGCTGTGCCTGGTGGCAGGTGCCTGTAATCCCAGCTGCTCAGGAGGCTGAGGCAGGAGAATCGCTTGAACCTGGGAGGCAGAGGTTGCCGTGAGTAGAAATTGTACCACTGCACTCCAGCCTGGGTAACAGAGCAAGACTCTGTCTCAAAAAAAAAAAATAGCATACACATATCTATATAGTACTGGGTGTGCTCAGTCAAATTCATATCATCAGAAAGTTTCCTAAGAAAAGTAATTGCCAACCAGCTCCCAGGAGAAGACAGGTAGACCTGAAGAAATCTGGGGTTTCATTTTGAAATCTTCTCTTACTCCATTGATAACTTACTGAAAAAGTATCGTTAACTGGCATTTGCACACTCTCTAAGCAAGTGATACTTGGTCTTTACAGGGACTTCCCTGCTAAATCATCAGTGATTTAATTCTGTCCATTTAGTTATAGTATTAAGTGAATTATATTGTATTCTAAGATTACTTGTATAAATTTGTAACCCAAATAAAATATTTCGGAAACTTGTAAAACTGAATACCTTAATTAAGTAGAACCAAAATTAGGTCAAGAGTTACATATATAGACCAATGCCTGGCAATCTTACTATTACAGTCATTGAAACAAAGTAACTGTATTTGACAAACTGAATTTTTTTCAACATTGGTGGCTCATACTTTCCATTAACTGGAAAACTGTTACATTTGATTGAATTTAGCAGGCATTTATAGACCACCTACTGTGACCCATTCTAGATCCCATGGATCTCACAGTGTCAGGAGACAGATAGGTATATTTGAATTTCTAGATAATGTTATCAGTCTTATCAGGATTCAACACAGGTATTAGAAATGTCTTGGTGTTTATAATTTTTGTTATAAAAATAATCTGGCATACCTTCAATTTTTAAAGTAATTTTAGAAGAATATCCATATTTATGTTTAACATGCCTCATCTTACAGTTTGTTGTTATTTTGGGGCCACTAGGTTAGACAAGTGATGAGCAGGTAAACCACAACAGAGGTACAGTATGTGTTCACCAGAGTGACTTCTGTAAACTTCCCTGCAGAAAAGTCTTGGAAAGTCTCTAGAGGAGACACTGGCATCTGTACCTTAAAATCAGGATGGTGGTGGAGACTTGAGAAGGCTAGTGATATGTAAGGAAAAGGCTTCCATGTGACTATCTCCAAGCTGAGATGAAATCTGTCATCTCTGTTAGATGACTCCTGTGCCCCCTCAGCCCTTCACCTCCTCTATCGGAGCAGTAAACACATTGCAGTGTCATTACCTGTCTCTGGTCTGTCTGTCTTGCCAGTTGATGGCATTCAGAGGTCAGTGGTCTTGTCCTGTTTATCTGCAGATCCCCAGTGCTTGGCATAGCACCTAGTGTACAGTGAACACTCAATAATTGTTTGTTGAATGAAGAATGAATGAATAAATGTTACAAGCAAAGTGTATAATCCAGGGATTGTAATCAACTCCAAGCTAATTCCTAGTCAATTTCTAGCAGTGGCTTATGGCCATATTAAACCTTGCATTAGAATGATTTATGATGCCTCGTTTAACACAATGACAATAATATACTCATTGAAATAATAAATGAATTGTGTTTTAGGCATGGTCACTTGTCAACTAGGAATTTAATTCAGAGTTTCTGTTTCAATCATCAATACTATCACGTGCACATATTTGATGATCCGAGTTTCATGCTATAGCATTCAAGCACACTTAAAATTCAAGCAGCTTTTATTTACTAAAATCCCATAATTGAGGAAGAGCCTCTTCTTCAGTTAAATATTTAGCTTCAGTAAATGTGGTTCATAAATCTACTCTGTTTTTAATTGGTGTAGACATTTGCTCAACATTTGGTTTTATAGCCATTTAAATAAAGAGGTTTCGCTATAATAAAATGTGTATATTTGTCTTGAGTAGGTATCATTATTTTTATGTGAATGTATCTTGTACAATGCAATTAAAACCTTCAATAGCAATCTGCTTTCAAAATGTATAGAAAAATATGGTCTCAAAAGACTTTTGCTGCAGAAAGATATGAATAAGTAGAAATATATGAATTGAAGGCAATAAAAATTATTTTCCAGCACCCCGATGACATTCCCATTATGTCATTTGCAAATTGTCAAATGCTTTAACCAAGAAAAAAGGAGTAATTTATGGAGTGCAGTTCTCAAACCACATTCTCCTTCTCCCTCACATCACCTCTTCTTTTACCCATAACTTGGTCAACTTGGTCCATTCTCATTCCTGCACCCATGTGAAGTCATTGTAGTTACAGCCACACCTGAGGATTAGCTCTTAGACAAATGGTAAATTTTATTATTTTCTGATTCTGGTAACTTGGGCAAGGGTGGGCTGGTAAAACTTAAAAATAATTGTGAGTGGTATATTTTATAGACATTTATGTGTATGTATATATATATATATATACATAATTGTTTACTTTCATGGACACATTGAAAAACATTTCCAGAAATGCTCCATTCCATAATCATTTATTGAACTCACCATTTCCTACTCTTGGTATTTATTATTCTTTCTACAGCTTCCTGTCATCTTACCTAGGAGAGTACACATGCCAGCCAGCAGTAAACTCATTTGGTCAAATTCCCATGAAACAACTAAAGCTTGGCCAGCATGTCTCTAAACATTTAGTTGTTTGAAAAAAAATTCGTAGGACTGACCTAAGTGCTGTTTTTTTACCTGAGAGACAAAGTGATGAGTTAGAAAGGAGGGTGGTGAGACTAGGGTGGAAAAAAGAGTAACTTGCTAAACAGAAGAAGATGCATTAATTAAGCTGATTGTGGTGAGCATTTCACAATGTGCATGTATATCAAATCATCATGTTGCACACTTTAACTATATACAATTTTTATTTATCAGTTATGCCTCAAAAAGGGAGTGGGAAAGAAGAGCACCTTTCAGAGACATTGTCCAATTTCTATTTGTATTCCCATTATCCCTCCCTCACATCCCAAGAAGTGGGTATTATTTGCAAGGCAGTTTAAAAAGTATCCTGAGGGTTCTGATGGATAATCTCAAGAATCTTTTCCCTAGAACAATGGAAGGAAAATTTTGTGTAGAAAAACCTGCATGTACATGAGAAAAAATTGGGTGATGGCACCATTGATTGAGAACCAAGGAAAACAAGTTTGGCCACACAGTGCTTTTCCTTTTTCCTTTTCTTTTCTTTATGGCTTTATCAATCTCTTAAAACCCAAACAATATTTTAATTGTAGCCTCTCCAAAGCTCCTTTTATTGTTTCCTTTAGCTTTACTGCTTCCAGCCTTGTTCCTGAAATTTATGCTATTGTCAGAAATCCTAGATTAAAAATCTAGTAGTGTGGCTAAATATGCTTAACTCTCTTTCTCTCTAGGTATTGAACACCCTTATCAAGGATTCATCTCTTCATTTGACTATCTGTGTTTATGTAGATGTGTGCAAGAAACACACACACACACACACACACGCACACACACAGCAGGAATGGACTTCGTAGCCACTTTGCATCATCACCCCTATTAGGATTATCAGAGTATTGGATTGTGGGTAAAGGAAGATCTGTTTCTTTTCCAAAGGGTGAGAAAAATGGGAGGGTGTCAGGGAGAGGGAAAAGAGAAGAAAATAAAGTGTGTGTGTGTTTTGGGTGGGGGGAGGGAGAAAAGGAGAGAGGGAATATGAGTGAGTGCGGAGGGAGGAGGGGAAATGAAAGGATATTATATATTTTTTTGTATCTGTCATTTCCCTGCTATCTCCCATATGACTTCTTAATCCATCAGAATGCTGGGAAGATAATGTTTTGGGCGAAATAACATGAGAGAGAGGATAGACTCCCAAGGACCAATATCTTTATTGCTCGGAGGATAAACGGATTATGTCAGCCATTTTCTGTTGCTGACAGCTTTTCTTATTAACCGATTTTATTTTTTAATCTTCCAGGGAAGAAATATGGTTTTATGTCACAATAAAACGCTGGTCACATCTAATTCTGCCCTCAAACAAACAGATTTCTGAAAGCCTTGCAGAGAAATTTGAAATAACTTTAAAGAGGGGGTTTTTGGATAAAGTCTTTATCCAGGGGCTTGTTCAACTGCAGTGTAAAAGGTTTAGAGAGAGAGGAGAGGAGAGGAGAGGAGAGAGAGAAATAGAGGGAGGGAGGGAGAAGGGAAGAGAGAGAAGAAAAGAAGGAGAAAGGAAGACCCACGCAGCTATTTTGCTTGGTGATCTCTCTTCAAATACACTGGGGCATAGTCAGGAAAATGCAGTTTGGATGAAAGAGGGCTGGGTAAATGAAAAGAGGAACGGTGGGCTTCTTCTGGGGCTTTGGGTGTGAGGAGCTGCTTGCCAACATCTCTCTAAAACTGACACTTGTTTCTAGTTTTTCTGGAACCATTAGGAGTTGATGGTGTATCTTTCAAGGATCATAAACAAATCAGTGTGAGTTCTGTGAGGCATTTGGAGCTCAGAGGCAATTCTCATGTTTTTTCCTTGATTCCTTTGCCAGGAAATTTCAACCTGCTTGAGGATTTAGGTCTTCAGTTAGCCCCAAGAAAATCTTCTGTCAAACACCCCAGACAACTCTGGCCTTTGCTCACTTCTATAGGCCTGCAATGAGCATATAGCCATCACTAATATAAAAACCACTCATTTCTTCTCTTCTGTGTGGCACAAAGCAATTTAGCTAGACAGGGCTCCTGCCCACCAGGGGCTTAGCCCAGAAAACGTCCTTAATTTGTGTCTCTTGCTTTGTTTAGTGCCCAGCTCACTGCAGACCCAGTACCTTGACTGATAATGATGGCCGAGTCTTACATTGTGCCCTGCTGAGAGGTATTGGTGATTTAGAGTACTTTAAAAATCTGTTAAAAATAAATTTCTTGGATTTTCTGAGGTGTTGTTTTTTATAAGACAAATGGGCTTTTCAAAAAAGCATTCTGAAACCTGGGACAATTTGGGAGCCTAAAGCTGTCCTAAGGTGAGTGAGACTAAATACCTCCAGCCAACTGTAAGAAGAGGGGAGATTCAAATTAATAGATTGAGCCAAACCTCTTCTTACCTAGGAACAAGTCGGGTTTTCATGCCTCATTTCTTTGCCTGGAGAATTAGAGAACTGGTAGAAATGGAGAGAAAAAGGTCATTTGAGGTTTTTCCACCAGAGGGTCATGAGGATAGCCATTCAAAGTGAGCCGCCCAGAGGCTGCTTTGATCTGAAGCAAGCCTGAACTTCCAGGAAGTGCTTATGACTCTAAGCTGTGATTAATTTTTTTAAAAATACATAGGTCTTAAGTGAGCAGTTTTATTAGCTTTTGGGCATATGTATATATGTGTGTGATCAACACTCCAGCCAACACTGAGGACATTCCCATCACTCCTGGTTTTAGTGAATGATGCCTCTGACTGTGCTGCACTATCTGTGTGGACATTTGTGGTGGTCCAGCATGCAGCTGTGATGAAGATCCACTGGTATAGAAGATGGTTAACAGATAATTTGGCATGATAATAATAATTATGTTTTGCTTTACTGAGCACATTTACATACACTATCTTAGCATATCCTTTCAAATGATAATGATAATAATAATGTAATAACACCATCATCAACAACAGTTACACTGACACATGTTTATTTTGTGTCAAGCACATGGATTAGCACATTTAATCCTTTCAGCAATGTTTTATCTATTTTATAGATGTTGAAACTTAAACAAAGAGAGGTTAAGTCACCGGTCTAAGATCATAGAATGAATATATGTTAAAGCCTGAGAATCTGCCTCCAAAATTTGTGCTTTTAACTAAATATATGGGATCTGGAAAAGGTAGAGGACATATAAACAAAGATCACACAGCCAATTCAGTGATGGATCTGGATCCTATAATAGGTTTTTTAAACTTACATCAAGCTACGCTTCAACCTCACTCTCATTGTCCAACACCCAATATACCTACCAATCCATGCCTCAACCCTACAGAGCTAATTACTGGTCTCTGAGCTTGCTGTCATCTTTTAGGCCTTTGTGCCTTTAAATGTGTTCTCCTCTTCTTCTACTGAGGAACTCTCACTTATCCTTCGAGGCTTAGTTCCATTGCCACCTTCTCAGTAAACTCCCCCGCCTCTGAACTTTCAAGCATGTGGTCTGTTCCCTCCCTCATAATCCTCTACTACTCCATTCTTCCCATTGGTCATATCTTTGTCTTCCCTGGTAGACTATGAGCCCCTCAAGGATAGGAAATATCTTTTTGCTTTTTCTATATGTGGTGTCTAGCACTGTGCTTGACAAAGTGCCTAGTTGAACAGTTTTCACTAAACTATATTAACTAAGACTTATATCTTTAATATTTGGTATGGTTTGACTCTGTGTCCCCACCGAAAATCTCAACTCGAATTGTAATACCCATGTGTTGAGAGAGGGAGGTAATTGGATCATGGGAGTGGCTTCCCTCATGCTGTTCTCATGATAGTGAGTGAGTTCTCATGAGATCTGATAATTTTGTAAGTGTTTGACAGTTCCTCTTTCACACAGCTCTCACATGCCACCTTGTGAAGAAGGTGCCTGCATCCCTGGCAGCCATGATTGTAAATTTCCTGAGGCCTCCCCAGCCATGTGGAACTGTGAGTCAGTTAAGCCTTTTATCTTTATAAATTACCCAGTCTTGAGTATTTCTTTATAGCAGTTTCTATACTAACACAACATAAAATGGGAAAGAAGTGCTTGTGGTTATTTCAACTAAGCCTTTGGTTTATGCCTTATCATTTGGAACTCACGGCTATGAGACACCTACACCAGGTGGTGGCAGTATGCCTAGTTAAGGAGTTTCTGGGAGACAAATGGTATTTTTTGAAAAATTTTTAGAGTTGCTAAAATTCAAGACCATAAATTAGAAAAAAGTCATAATGTGAGATGATTTTTATTTATGATTCTGTAACAAAAAGAATATGGTCACACCTGTTGGATATCATTAAAGACCCATCCTCCTGCCAATGAACCTTTACCCAGATTTTGCAATGTGTGGTCAGATCCCCCTTCCTGCAATGTTCCCCACCATTATATTGCTCTTTTTTTTTCATGTGAGCATCTTAGGGACACTTTTATAATGCATTTTAACTTAGTAATTCATAACTAATGTCCTGTAACACTGTCCTAAAGGACATTAATACATAATTCAGTTAATTCAGAGAAAGAGAGAGAGACACACTCACAAGTCTAATTGAAAACAAGCATGGAAAATGCTGAGTTAAGCTTTGTTAAATTGATTTCTTGAGAGAAGTATTTTAAAGAACCTCTGTTATGTAGTGTTCCCCAGTTTTATTAAAATAGAGAATCATTTTGGGGAGGCTCTAATTAGTATCTTCTATAACATTGTGCCTATATCATAGTTAGGTAGGCTTCAACTCTCAAGCATAAAAATCTTAAGACATTTTTTAATTCAAAGTATATTTCTAATTGTTACTTTCATATAACTATGTATATGAGACAACATTTACCATGATCTGCATTGAGTTATGCAATCACTAGGGACTGGAAGGTTTCAGATTCTATTATTATGCCAGTATAAACTGTGGAACACTTATAAGCTTCAACTGACCAGCAAGTGAGGGAGGCTTGGTTCCCATGCAGACCGGTGAAAGAAATTTGCTATGGCATCTGCTGTGAGAATGACTGACTGTGGACACAGACTATGATCCCATGGTGTGGGACATGCAGAACCCAAAGTCCTGGGCCATGTCTGCAGCAGGCAGAGAAGTTTGTTGTGAGTCTTTGATGCATTTATGTGGAACAAATGGATCAATTATATTAATCATGAAGCATAGAGACGTATCTGAGCTTTTTGCAAAAACTGAGGTGCCAATGGCTGTCACTAGGTCTCTTGCATGTGCGGTTCTAATTTAACAAGACATAAAATGAATCATTCGTTGAGAGCTTTAGTTTCCTTATTGTTAGGAATGTGGAATATCAGCATAACAAAACTGTTTCACAGGGTTGTTGACATAATTGACTGAGATAATGTCTTGAAAAGAATAAACATAAGGTTGGGCATGTAATAAGTATTTAATAAATGGTGACACCTGTTAAAAAAACACAATAATGATAGTAATCTTTACAGCAAAGTCTGTGCACTGCATTATTCGGGTCATGCTGCCTTTTACCACCTTGCAGTTCCCGGCACATAGGAAGCATTAAATAATATTTTTAAATGAATGAATACTAGCTTTTGTGGCCTATGATTTCATTGACCAGTTTGTCTCAATGTACTTATAACAACAGATTTTCTTTTGTTTCTTGTGGATTTTGTGGGATCTTAATGCATTACTGTATTAGTTTCCTGGGCCTGCCACAACAAAGTGCCACAAACTGGGTTGCTTAAAATAACAGACACTTAGGATCTTATAGTCGTGGAAGCTAAATGTCCAAAATGAAAGTGTCAGCAGGGCATTGCTCCCTCTGCAAGGGAGAATATGTAGGGAAGGTGGCTTCCTTTGATCCTTGTCATTCTCTGGCTTGCAGCTGTTTCTGTTGTCACATGATATTCTTCCTGTGTGTCTCTGTCTTTCCAAGGCATGTTTCTCATCCTATAAGAGCACCAGTTATATTGGCTCAGGGCCTACCCTAATGGCCTCATAGTAACTTGATTACATCTTCAAAGACCCTATTTCCATATAAGGTGACACTCATAGGTACTGAGAGTTAAGACTTCAGCATATCTTTTTGAGGGCACAATGGTTTTAACCTGAGGGGCATTAACATTTCTTTACTTAATAAAAGTTATTTTTTTTTACTTAGTAAAAAGTAAGTAAATGTTAATGTCCCTCAGTTTAAAACCAGTGCTAGTTAGGGTTTCTGTTACTAGCAGCAAATGTATCTCAGGTGATATAACCTGGGAAAGACACAAGGGCTTCTTGGTACTAGGAGCCAAAGTACACACTGTTGGTGTTGGTACTAAGTCCAAAGAACCACAGGAATTATGATTACCTGGCTTGAGACATATGCCTTCCCATTAGTCAGGCTGGAGCCAATGTGCTGTGATTGGTACCATCAGAACTGTATGTGAGGAAAAGGAAGGACAATTTTCCAAATAGAAGATTGAGTAAGAGAGTGTAATTACCTGAAGAGAAAGAAAAGGAGGTTCAGCAGACCAAAGCAGTACACACCAACTATACAAACTAAATGTCTACCTCTGGAGAAATGGTGCCAACTCTTAATGGAATATTACCCGGCCATTGAAAGTGTGTTTATGCACATTTCTGTAATAACAAGTATAAATGTTTATAATGATATTAATATTATAATATCATTATAAAAGTATATACAAAGTTGTTTTCAAGTTTTCTTTAACAAAGATAATACCTCAAAAGAAATTTTGAAACATTAAATGTATGTAGATGAGGCAACTTTGTGCTAGCTATTATAAGAAGCAATAATGGTACTTATGTTGGTATAACAATGAATGACTTATTTAGAACAAAAAATTGGTATAAAAATTTATGCCAAGCTAAACTTTCAAGACACTTGGCATGTGAAAAGAAAAGGAGATGAAAAAATGTCAAGAGCAAGAGTTTTGACTGGCACAAAAGGTTTAACCATGACAGGAGACTTTCTGAAAGATGGTGGATTAAAAATAGGTCCAAATTCTTTCTCCTGGCTACTTTAACAGAAAAACAATAGCATTGTCTGATAAAAAGAAAATCAATAACCCACAGTGTAGGCTTAGAAAAGAATGAGCAAATCTAAGTAAATGTAGTGACCCCAATTCAACAAAGTAATTGTGCAACACCAGCTGAAAAGCTAAGAGAGAGGCAGGACCAACTCTTGAAGGAGGCTTGAATGAGTTGATAAATAAAAAAAAACAATGATTGCTAAAAACAAAACAAGTTATGAAACCAAAGGACTGCACACAATGTGGAAATGCTATAAAGAGTAAAAAAGGTTTTGCCTAGATTTTCTTCTAGGGTTTTTATGGTGTTAGGTCTTATGTTTAAGTCTTTAATCCATCTGGAGTTAATTTTAGTGTAAGGTGTCAGGTAGGGGTCCAGTTTCTGTTTTCTGCACATGGCTAGCCAGTTTTCCCAACACCATTTATTAAACAGGGACTCCTTTCCCCATTGTTTGTTTTTGTCAGGTTTG
>PVKP010038238.1:0-21035 GCA_004027715.1 Plecturocebus donacophilus
ACAAATATTTACAGAACTCTCCTCCCACAAATCCACAAAACATACATTTTTCTCAGTATCACATTATACCTATTTTAAAAGTGACCACATAACTGGAAGTAAATCACTCCCCAGCAATTGCATAGCATCTCACAGGTTTAAATAAAATATTGGTTGTCTGCTTATTTGTTATTTTCATCCCCTATTCCTTCCTGTCTCCGTTGTTAAACACAATTATTGGCATAAAAGAGGTTTTTAATCCCCATTTTTAGACTGTATTCTAGCCTGGGCAATAAAACAAGAATCCCATTCTCTCTCCCTCTTTCTCTTCCTCTTTCTTTCTCTCTTTCATTCTTTTTTTTGTTTCTTTTGCTGTTTCTTTCTCCTTTTCTCTTTTTCTAAAATCTCTTCCTCTTTCTTTCTCTTTCATTCTTTTTTCTTTCTTTTGCTGTTTCTTTCTTTCTCCTTTTCTTTTTCTAAAATCTCTTTTTCTTTTTTCTTTCTTTTGCTGTTTCTTTCTCCTTTTCTCTCTTTTCTAAAATCTCTTCCTCTTTCTTTCTCTCTTTCATTCTTTAAAAAATAAAAAAATAAATTAAAAAAAAAAGATACATTTTTAGTGGCTAATCCCTATCTTTGAGAGAATAGGTGAAAAGGTTGTCATACATGAAAAGGTGGATGAACAATTAGAAGTAATCACGAGTTGTGTGCTGTGTCTTTGACAAGTTTTTAGAGTCTGAATATAATGATTAGAATATGTTTAATATCAGTAGCAGCAAAAAGATGTTAGTTCTAGAATCAATGTAATTCAGGCAAACTCAGTATGTAAAGAAGTGATTTTATAAAATTGATGGGCTAGGGTATATTTACCTTGCAAATAAATTCTTTGCTTTGAAAGAGAATGTTCAGGCCAGGTGGGGTAGCTCACACCTATAATCCTAGCACTTTGGGAGGCCAAGGTAGGACTATCACTTGACGCCTGGAGTTCAAGACCAGTCTGGGCAACATAGTGAGACCCTGTCTCTACCAAAACCAAAACAAAAATTAGCCGAACGTGGAGGTGCATGCCCAGCTCCTTGGGAAGCTGAGGTGAGAGGATTGCTTGAGCCTGGGAGGTGGAGGCTGCAGTGAGCTATGATCATGCTACTGCACTCCAGCCTGGGTGGCAGAGCGAGCAGTGAGACCCTGTCTCAAATAAGAAAGAGGATTTTCCTTGTTTATAGTGTGGTGAGTATCCCCTGTGTGATGCCTGTCACGTGAGAGATCCCTGGGAGCCAGAAACAACAACTGCAAAAAAGAGGATTTACCACGTTGCTTTATTTTTAAGCTCGTCTGATGGAATTGTCTGTGTCTTGACTGGTTCCCCACTTATTTGCTCAAGTACTTTTTTCCCCCAGCAAGCTGTCCCAGATTAGTCTTGTACACTCAAACCATTGCACTATAGTGGTTCTAAAGTGGAGGGTGCTGAGCACTTAACACCTAAGGGATCTGGGAGTGTAGCCAAAAAGTTGAAATCTATTTAACTTTAAAATTCATATGATTGTTTTACAACCATTATAATAAAGATTTGTTCAGACAAGAATCATCAATAGATGCTAAATCTAAGGGGATATTTTGATGAGGAGCAGAATGTCTGCATGCTCTTTAATTTCTCCCCATATAATGCTTATTACTTGTAAGGGAGGAAAACAGTAACTCAATATGGTGGTAAAATCAGACAACACCTTGTGTGCATGATCAAAATAAATATCACCAGTGGATGTGGTGTGTCTATGCATGTGATACCCTGAAAAGAAAGCATCACTTAAGGTGTTTTCCAGTCATGACTTCATAGCCTGAATCTAATCATGAAGAAATTTTAAACTCCAGGTGGGGAACATCCTAATTTTTAAAACTTTGGGGCGCTAGTTTTTCTTTTTTTAAAAAAATGTTGTAAAAATAGAATCTGTGGAAACATTCCAGATTAAAGGAGACTTAAGAGATATGATAACTAAATGGACTGCCTGATTTTAGACTGTATCTTTTATAGAGGGGAAAATATAATAAAGGATATTATTGGATCACTTGGCAGAATTGGAATATGGTTGGTAGTAAGTATTGCGTTAATGTTTATTGAAGTTGATAACTGTCTTAAGGTTATGTAAGAGAGTATTTTTATTCTTAGGAAATATATACCAAAGTTTTTAGGGAAAAAGGGCCATGATGTTTACAACTTAATGTTTAAATGGTTCAGGAAACAAATGTAATACATATGTGGTTTTTTTTTTTGTTTTGTTTTGAGATGGAGTCTCACTTTGTTGCCCAGGCTGGAGTACAGTGGTGCAGTCTTGGCTCACTGCACCCTCTGCCTCCTGGGTTCAAGTGATTTCTCCTGCCTCAGCCTCCTAAGTAACTGGGATTACAGGCGCATGCCACCGTTCCCAGCTAATTTTGTATTTTTAGTAGAGATGGGATTTCAACATATTTGTCAGACTGGTCTGGAACTCCTGACTTCAAGTGATCCACTTGCCCTTCCAAAGTTCTGGGATTACAGGCATACTGCACCTGGCCACGTATATATATACATATATATATATGTATGTATGTATACACACACACCCACAGGAAGCAAATGGGTGAAATGTTAACATAGGTTAATTTGGTGAAAGCTATGTGGATATTCTTTGTACTATTTTTGTTCTTACAGCTTTTCTGTGAGTTTGGAATCATTTTCAAATGAAAAATTTTTTTAAAAAAATATGAACTTTTCCATTATACTTCATAGTATAGCATTTAAAAAATTTGAAACTATTCTGTCTTCCAGAAAATTCCAGGCAAACCCTTGAAATAAAATTATGGCTCCATGAATATGTTCCGTGTATGTATCATGTAGCTTCCTTTCATCCCTAAGCCTCAGTTTGAGAAAGACATCTCTGGGCCAAAGGTAGCTGTGGTTCAGATTTAGCTGACAGACACGTTTTGTTTGGCCCTTCTGAGTGTTTTAAAAATTGAGAAATTTCACATAACAATGTGGATCTTTGGTTTCTATTGAAAAATAGAATGATCTTGCCACTCTGGGCTTACATTCCATTCCAGATGATCTGTATATTCACTAAGTGGTATCCCAGGTTAGTGCCCTCAGTCCCTACCTTACATGCAGCTTGTTTCAGTCATTTCTTTCCTGGCCTCTGTAGGCCTATGTTTGCAGCCTTTACGTAGCCCAAGAGATGATGAAAGTGTCTGTCTTCTTTTTTAAAATTAAATTGCTAAATGGATGCCCTATCACCCTCTAACATTTTAGTGTTTATTTCCTATAAATAAGGCATTATGCTACACACCTTTATACTACAACCAACAAAATCAGGAAATGTTGATATGTTACTAATTCTCAGACCCGTTCTAGTTTCACTAATTGTCTCAATAATGTCTTTATTTATAGCAAAAAGATCTATTTCAGAATTACATATTGAATTTTGTTGTCATTTCTCTTTAGTCTCTTTGATATGGAACAGTTCCTTAGTCTTCCTTGGGTTTTGTGACCTTGACACTTTGGAAAGTCGCAGTCCAGTTGTTTTGTAGGATGCACCTAAATTTTATGTTTCATCTTGATTAGATTTAAATTTATGCAATTTTGGGAGAAATGCTACAGAAGTGAAGCTGTGTTTGTCTCATTGGATCCTGTTAGGTGATCACATCACTAATGATGTCCATTTTGATCACTTGGTTTCTGCTAGACTTGGCCACAATTTTACAGTCTTAAAAATTTTACTATTTGAATGATTGTAAAATTATTTTTCTTGTTTTATTTGATAGTTAAAAGCTATTTGTAAGATGTGCTTTGAAACTATATACATTTTCAGTTCTTCATCAGACCTTCAGTTTATTGGTTTATTTATATCTGTATGGACTCAGGTTTTTATTTTTTAATTTTGTAACTTTTTGTATTAGAGGCAGGGTCTCACTTGTTGCCCAGACTGGAGTGTAGCAGCGGGGTTGCGTCTCACCACAACCTCTGCCTCCCAGGCTCAAGCGATTCTCCTGCCTCAGCCTCCCAAGTAGCGGGGATTACAGGTGTGTGCCACTATCGCTTGGCTAATTTTTGTATTTTTAGTAGGGATGGGGTTTCACCATGTTGGCCAGACTGGTCTCACACTCCTGACCTCAAATGATCCACACGCCTCAGCCTCCCAAAGTGCTGGGATTGCAGGTGTGAACCACCATGCCCAGCCAAGTTTCTTACTTTTTTGGTGGGTTATAATCCATTACTATTTATTTTGATGCTCAAATTGGCCCTGTTTTGGCAAGTAGATGCCCATATAAACTATCTGCTTTGTTCTTTTGCCATGTTCTCCTTATCCTTTGATGACTTTCTTGCTTTGTGACACAATAAGATGATCCAGGTTCATCTTGTCCTTTTTTTTCTCCAGCCCTAGAATTAGTCATTTTGCCTAGGAGCCCTAGTTCTTTTATGGAGGAAGGTATTTAGAAACCAAGCTCTATGCAGTAATTGTGTTCATTACTGCTGGAGTCCTCGTCACAGTAGTTAAAGGAATATATTTATGTACCTATGTGTGTGGCAATGTGTAGACATAGTCACAGGTATATTTTTACAATAGCACAGGGTTACTTTTAGTTTCCTCCTTTTATATATTTATAATTACTTCCCCAACAAAAACCTGGCCTCCATTATGCTTAACATATTTGTTTATTTGATGAGTCTTCCCCTACATAATCAATCTCCTGTCTCCAGTGGTTTCTACTTCCTTGCCTGTTCAGGTTCTGATTGAACCTGTGCTGGCTGCCCTCTCATCTTATAGACACTTTCATCCTACCATGGCTCCACCATCCTATGCCAGGCTGCCTTTCTCATCCACCTGGTTGTTGTTACCTTGCACTAAGTTCTGACACCCTATGCTATGCTGCTGCTTTGCCAGAATAACCTCTTCACACACTTGCCTTGCACTGCCTGCCTTGATAGCTTTAGGACTGAACTATGGGGAAGGGGAGAAGCCTAATCATTTTTAGAGACAACAATAGCTTTAATGAAAAAATTGAAAACCATAGCTTTTCCACTAAATATCACTAGTATTTCTTCATTTTATATCACTTCCCAAATGTTGTTTACATGTGTATTAGTCTGCTAGAGCTACCATACTAAATTACTACACACTGGGTGGCTTAAACAACAGAAACATATTTTCTCACAGTTCTGGAAGCTAGAGGTCAGAGATCAATGTTTTGGCAGGTTTGATTTCTTCTGACACCTTCCTCCCTTGCTTGCAAGTTGCCATCTTCTGTGTCCTCATGTGGCCTTTTCTCTGCACACATCACTGGTGTCCTGTGTGTCCAAATTTCCTCTTATAAGGATACCAGTTGTATTCGATGAGGTGCCCCCACCATCTCTACCAAAAGTACAAAAAATTTAGGCTTGGTGGTACACGCCTGTGATCCCAGGTACTCAGGAGGTTGAGGTGAGGAGATTGCTTGAGCCTGGAAGGTGGCTCAAGCCTTGCAGTGAGCTGAGATTGCACCACTGCGCTCCAACCTGGGTGACAGAAAGCGGTGACTGAAACTAATTCTAGATCCTAGAATGAAAATCTAATGATTTAACAAATATTTATTAAGTAAATACTACATGCCAGGCGTTGTTTTCATGCTGGGAATGTCAGTGAACAAAACAAAAATCCCTGCTCTCATAAAGCTTGTATTATTGTGAGGGGCGATAGACAATAAAAAGTTTTTATTAAATTACTCACTCTTCGGAGGTCAGTGGCTTCTGTATAAATGATGTCTACATTTTCAGTAATAAGCACATTATCTGTTTTTCTTTGTGTTTTTTTTTTTTTTTTTTTTTGGAGAGAGTGTCTCGCTTTGTCCCCCAGGTTGGAGTGCAAAGGCATGATCTCGGCTCACTGCAACCTCCGCCTCCTGGTTCTAGCAATTCTCCTGTCTCAGCTTACCTATTAGCTGGGGTTACAGGCATGTGCCACTATGCCCTGCTAATTTTTTGTATTTTTAGTAGAGTTGGGGTTTCATCATGTTAACCAGTGTGGTCTCAATCTCCTGACCTCGTGATCCACCCTCCTCAACCTCCCAAAGTGCTGGTATTACAGGCATGAACCACAGTGCCTGGCCACACATTATCCTTTTTTCTTAGAATAGGTGTTGGTGATATAACCTGTGTCAGATTTGGTTGTGTCAGATTATACAGAAAAGTAATCTTCTGGATACAAAAACAGGTAGTTAAAACATTGATAAGCTGTCCTAGAGCTACTGTGTTATCATACATCTTAGTCTCGGTATCTGATTTTGATAGGTTTTTGGTATATGTATGTACAAAATACACATGCCCATTTTGCAGGCTTCCATTCTCAGTTCCTTTTATTTATCATTTATATTTAAGGTCTTATTATTTACTATACTATTATGGTTGGACATATATTTTTATTTTTAGTATTTGTTTCTTGTTAAAGAATTTGGCTGTATTTCAATAAAATTATTTCTTTTTTCAGATTAATTATTATAGGTCACTGTTTATCAAACTGGATTCAGGACCTCTATCCAGTTACTGGAGAATTCTCGGGATGCTGAGGAGGTCTTCAAACAGCTGTTTGTGGGTGGTGGTGTTGGTAGAGGCAAACAGTGGGTTGTGTGACCAGGATGAGGTCACCTCTTTCACCTTCTGGCCCTCTTTCTTTCCGGACTTTAACACCTACTTTGGTACTTAAAGCAATTTGGGCTATTTTTTGTGCTCTGAAGAGTTGTTTAGTAGTAGCACCTATTAGATCATCATCTTATAGGTGTTTTTTGAATGAATCTATGTCACAGCAACAAAGAGTTGTTTGAAAACCATTGATACTATTTTTACCTCATTATATTCTTATTTAACCTACATATGGTCACCAGATTATTCTAACACACCGTTTCATTGTCACTCCCTGGTCTAAGAACTTTCAGGTTTCTGTGAGATAAACTCTAACATGGTGTCCAAGTTGTCCTGCCACCTGGCTCTCATCTCCCTTTCCAACTTTACTCCTTACTACTGCCCCTACATGGATTCCCTCAGTATCCCTTTTCTTGCCTCATTTTTTTGTTAACTAGTTTCTTCTTATACCATTATTTAATATCTTCCCTTTCTCTTACTAATTCCTGTTTATCCAAACAGTCTAAGGTCCACCTCTTCTTTTGACCACTTTAATTAATCCACTGGGATTTTCTCTCCTATTTTCTGAAATCTAGCATGTTTGGTTTTACTTACAGAGACCAATCATATATTTGCCTTATGTTGTTAAGTCATATATAGCCATATATTTCATGTTTATCTTGTCTCTTCCGTTAGGCAATACATTTCTTAAGGACAGGAATGTGTCTTATACTTGGTTGAATATATTGCCTTTTGAATGGTAACTGCTCTCATATCCAGTGCCTGACTGCTTTGGCCAATGGGAAAAACCATAGGATCAATGGATTGTTATAATTCTCTTTAAACTTTTTATGTAATCTAGTTTTCTCTCCTTTGTGCAATGATATATCTGTGACATATTGGCAAAATCATTAGTCCTGGAGTAATGTAATACCTGAGCATATTTTAATTTTTTAAATTTTATTTTATAAAGAAACTGAGTTGGAGAAAGATAAAATAACTTGCTTAGGATTAGTTTTTGACAAACTACCACCTTCTGGCCAGCCTGGTCTCTTTTTTGTTCTATCTGAGAAAATGGTTTATATATTTCTAAATAGTTGAAAAATCAGAAGAATATTGTGATACATGAAAATTATATGGCATTCAAATTTCAATATTCATAATAAAATTGTATCGGAACACAACCATACTCATTTACTTAGGGATTGTCTGTAACTGCTGTCACCTGACAGTGGCAGAATAGAGTAGTTGTAACAGAGACCAAATGGCCTGCAGAGCCTAAAAGTCTTCACTATCTGGCTTTTTATAGAAAAAAGTTTTCAACCCCTGCTTAGGATAAAGTTGTGGTAGAGCCATGATTTAATTCTAGGCAGTTAGCCTTCTTTAACCATACTCTCCTGAACATAGCATGGGATCTTTGGGCAACTGCTAAGTAAATATTAATAATTGAGTATAGAGAGGAGAGATGAAGGCAGGAGAGGACCCTGTCACTGAGGATCTTCAGTGTCATGCTGAAGAGTTTGACTTTGACCCTCAAGGTGATGGGAGAGCCACTAAAGGACTTTTAATCAAGGTTGGATTTTAGAAAGTTTAGTCTGCTGATACTGGGGAGTATGAATTGGAACAGACAATATTGAAAATAGGAATATCAATGTGGAATTTTTGCAGTAATCTGGGAGAGACATAATGAGGGGCCTGAAACAGGTCTCCTTCCTTCAGTAGCAGGATAGGAGATACGGACAGATTTAAAATTAAAAGAAAAATCTATAAGAGTCTCTTATGAATCAGACACTTTATGTGTATAATTTTAAGTGTTCATAACTCTGAACTGTCATTTTATAATACAGATTAAAAAGGCTCAAAGCCATAAGTGGGATAATTGGAATTTGATCTTTAAAAAGTCTTTGCTTGTTTTACTGAACTTTTGCTACATCTGTTTTTACCTGGGAATAGTGCTACCTAATTATTTTGGATTGAATCACTTTTTCTATCTTCCAAATAGCTTGTAATTGCCACAGAAAAATACATAGCCAAATAACTTAAGGAGATTCTGAACTACGTTACTATGTGCTTTTATTTCCCTGTATTAAGCACAGGTTTGTTCACTCTGGATCCAGAATGAATTTGAGTTATGACTTTTTGAAAGTCCTTCATTTACATTTGAAAAAAAATTCTTTAAGTGTAAGATAAATATTTTTAATGCCTTAACTTGACAAACTTGCTGCATACCCTAGGGTAGATCTATGGAATTTGAAAAACAGCAGATAAGATAAAGACACATTCCTAAGAGATGTATGAGAAAGTGTTCTTAGAGCAAGGTTTTGAGAATCATTTTCTTTTCCTTGCTTATTAATCTCTTCCTACCTTACATCACTGACATTTTGTTTTAACCCAGGTTAAGGCAGTCAGCTATTTTTGTCAGACTTCATGGATTTATTTAAAACTGGATATACTCTGCTCCGTTGGGGATTTGTCTGGCATTTTCGTTATCAAATGCATTCTCAATAGCAAATTCTCACAGTCCTTTGTTTTAAAACAACATTAGAGCATTTCATATCTTGGTTTTAGAGAATAGAACTGCAGAGCAGTTTTCAGATTTCAAAATTTTAAAATCAACTTTATTGAGCTGTCCTTTACCTATAATAAAATATGACAATTTTAGGAGTAAAATGGGCCTTGAAAAAATTTGTATAGTTGTGTATCCACTATAACAATCAAGATACAGAGTATTTCTGTTACTCAGAAAATTCTCTCATGCCTCTTTGTAGTCCCTTCCCTCTACCTCCAATTCTTGGTAACTGCTAATCTGCTTTTTTTCTCCACTATATTTTGCCCCTTGCTTTCCTTCCTTCCCTTCTCTTTCCCTCCCTCCCTTCCTTCTTGCTCTGTCGCCAGGTTGGAGTGCAGTGGCACCATCTCTGTTCACTGCAACCTACACTTCCCGATCTCAAGCAATCCTCTCACTTCAGCCTCCCAAGTAGCTGGGACTATAGGCACACACCACCATGCCCAGCTAATTTTTTTTTTTTTTTTGTATTTTTTGTAGAAATTGGGTTTTACCATGTTGCCCAGGCTGACCTTGAACTCTGGGCTCAAGCGATCCATCTGCTTCAGCTTCCCAAGGTTTTGGGATTACAGGGGTGAGCCACCATGTCCAAGGAATTTTGTCTTTTCTAAAATTTCACATGACTGGAATCTTATAATCTGTGATCTTTTTTGTGCTTTTTACTTAGCATAATGCTTTAGAGATTCATCCATGTTGTTTGTTTCACTAGTTCATTCCTTTTTATTGCTGAGTAATATTTCTTTGTATGAATATACCATATTAGTTTATTCCCTAGATGATGGACATTGTAGTTGTTACTAGTTTTGGCTGTTATGAATAAAGCTGCAGTGAACATTCGAGTATACATCTCCTTTCAAGGCCCTAACATCCATAATACGTTTTCCTTATAGATTTGCCTATTTGGTGCTCATTAAAAAAAAAAATCAGTTAAGTTTTGAGAGTATTTTACGTGTTTTGGATACATGTGGTTCGCAAATATTTTCTCCCAGTCTGTGGCTTGCCTTTTCATAGATTAACAGTTTTGGTGAAATCCATTTTATCAGTTTATTTTGATGTTCAGCTTATTTTTTTGTTTTGTAGTTGATACTTTTTGTGGAATTTTTGCCTAACCAAGGTCACAAAGATTCTTATTATTTCTTAGTTTTTGCTCTTATTTTTAGGTCAGTGATCTCTTTAGAGTTAATTTTTGTATACAGTATGAGGTAAAGGTCAAAGTTCATTTATTTGTACACTGATAATTCCGTTGTTCCAGCACAATTTATTGAAAAGATTGGCCTTTTTCCATTGGATTACCTTGGCACTTTTGCTGAAAATCAATAGACCACATATGTGTAGATGCAGTTTTACACTCAGCATTCTGTTCTTGTCAGTCTGTTCATCACTAAGCAAATACCACATTGTCTTAATTACTGTAGCTGCATAGTAAAGATTTCAATTAAAATTTTTTTGTAGTTGAAAAATAATGTAGAAGAAATGAAAAATTATGTAGAGGACCTCCTGGGCTGAAGTGATCCTCCCACTCACCTCCTGGAGTAGCTGGGACTACAGGCACACACCACCATGCCTTGCTAATTTTTGTATTTTTAGTAGAGACCAAGTTTCACCATGTTGGCCAGGCTGGTCTCAGAACTCCTGACCTCAGGTAATGTGCCCACCTCGGCTTCCCAAAGTGCTGGGACTACAGGCATGAACCACCGTGACTGGCCTACTTTTAAAATTACTTTCAAGGGCTGAGCATGGTGGTTTAGACCTGTAATCCCAGCACTCTGGGAGTCCGAGGCAGGAGGATCACTTGAGCCCAGGTAGGTAGCATTATTCCCAGGTAAAAATAGACATAGTAAAGTTCAGTAAAAAGAGCATAGACTTCCAGTTACCCATTTAGAGCTTTTCTGAACCTTTTGTTTGTTTTTAATTTTTCAAGAGATGGGATCTTACTTTGTTGCCTAGGTTGATCTCAAACTCCTGGGCTCAAGCAGTCCTCCCTACTCAGCCTCCCAAAGTGCTGGGATTATAGGCATGAGCCACCATGACCAGCCATGAGCCTTATTTGTAAAACAGTGATAATATTTCAGAGTTACTGTGAGCACCTAAAATTATATACATGAAGTGCCTGATTCATAAGAGAGTCTTGTTGATTTTTTCCTCTTTAATTTTAAATCTGTCCGTATCTCCTATCCCACTGCCAAGGGAAGGGAGGAAGAGACCTGTTTCAGGTCCGTATCATGTCTCTCCTAAATTGAGTTCAAGACCAGCCTGGGCTACGTAGCAAGACCTTGTCTCTATTAGAAAGAAAACATATGAGCCAGGCATGGTAGTGCATACCTTCAGTCCCTGTTACTTGGAAGGCCAAGACGAGAGGATTGCTTGAGTCCAGGAGTTCAAGATGGCAGTGAGCTATGATCTTGTACTGCACTCTAGCCTCTGTGACAGAGAAAGAACCAGTCTCAAATAAATAAATAATAAAATTACTTTAAAAAACATGATCTCCTTAATTCACTAGCAATCTTAGGAATTAGATAGACATTAATATCCATAGTTTATAAATGAGGAAACTGTAAAGTTTAAGAGGGAAACTATAAAGTTTAAGAGTTTAAATATCATATAGTTAGTGTGATAAAGCACTGAAGCCCAAGTCATGCCTTTTAAAATACGGTGCTTTCCACCATACCATACTTCTTTCATTTGCTTTTTTCTTATGTTGAATATTGAATAATGCACGTTTTATGAATAATTCAATCAAAAAATTTTAATTATATAGCTATATGAAGATAGCTAATCCATTTCCTTGGTTACTAACATCATGAGAAGTCAAAATTCCCAATCTAAAATGCAAAGAGGAAAAAGTCATCAAAATTGGGCTTTTATTTAGGTGGTGGTGTTGTACAACCAGAATAGGTACTTATAGTTTGATTTTAAATTTAGAAATGCAGGAAAGAGGCAAGATTTGTTAAAGCAGACATATTCCTTGAAAAAATTATTTTAAGGATTAAAGATGTTGTCAGAATGATAGAACTTAAGCTTTAGACTGTTTTGAGCATGTGTATGTTTTATCTATATTCTCTTCTGTTGCCAGATCTGTTCTTTGTGACCTTAATTTCCTTCCCTCCCATTTCCTCCTTTGCATGAGTCCCCCCACAATGTCAGGTCATAGTTAGGGGCTTCTTGCAGCAGTAGTAGTGAAAGATGACTGTGACTAGAGTTTGAGTAGTGGTGGCAAAAGAAATTGGTAGGGTTTGGAATATATTTTGAGGGGCCTATGGATGTGCTTGATGAATGGACGTAAGAGATGAAGAAAAGGAATGAATCATGGATTCATTCGTAGTTTTTCATCTTGATCAACTTAGTAGTACTATTTACTGTTGTGGAGAAGACTTAGATGAATTGGATCAGCTGTGCAGTGAATGAAGGGAAATCAGAAGCTATTTTTTTTTAATTTTTGTTTTCATAAAAAGTAATATCACATCTCAGACGTTGGAACGGTAGATACTAGATGAAATTACTTATGATCCTGACTTCCTGACACAATTAATTTTAATTGTTTTGGTGGATATCTTTATAGTCTTGTGTAGGGGTTGGCAACCTTTCTGTAAAGGCAGCTACTTAGCTCTGTTGTAACATGAAAGCAGCCATAAACAATATGTAAACAAATGAGTATGCTTGTGTTCCCATAAAGCTTTATTTATGGACACTGAACTTGAACTTCATGTAATTTTCACATATTGCAAAATATTCTTTTACTCATTTTTCCCCCAAATATTAAAAAACGCAAAAACTGTTCTTTGTGTGCAGGCCACACAATAACAGTTGGCAGACCAGATTTGGCTGTCTAGCGGTTTTCTGGCCCCTGGTCTTGTGCACTTGTTTTATGGTTACCAGTCATATCTTATATTGAATTTTATTATCTACCTTTTCTACTTTATATATGTGCATACTTTTTAAATTGAAAAACAAGGTGATTGCATTTGTTGAAGAGTAGGCCCTGATAAAGTTAGTTTACAAAGTGCCTTTATAGTCATTATGTTTTTAAATTCTTAAAATAACCATGGGAAGTGTGTGTCATGCTTAAAGTAAAATATATATTATGTACATAATTGAGGGTAAGATATACATTATCATTAGAACTCTGTCTCTTCCATTTCTCCCTACATGTTGGCTTTATTCTCTGAAATGATCTTTCCCCAGCAGCAGTGATCATGGCTGCCAGTAGCTCTGGAACAACATCCTCAAAGTTTGCTTCTCTCAACACTAGTTTGAGAAATTCTGAGGCAGGACTTTGGTCCTGTTACATGAAAATTTCATTCTACTGTTAATCATTATGTGTTGAAAGGGCAGGTCATGTAGAAGATAAGAGTCCTCATTTAGAACCAATGTTTAGAAAAATAAGAAGGAGAGTGGATAGTTTCTCAAATGAAGGATAGGGTAGCGCAGACATGGTCACCTTGGGGAATTATGATTTAGCCACCCCAAATTGTGTCTATTTACATTGTTTAATATTGATTTAATTTTACGCTCTTTTCATTTACCTACTTGTATTATACTCAGTTCTCTTTGCCATTGCCACTTGTTTATGTTCTATCACTATCTCAAATTGAATTTTAAAAATCCCTAGATTTGCCTGGTGCAGTGGCTCATGCCTGTAATCATACAAAATTATCCAGGCATAGTGGCGCATGCCTGTAATGCCAGCTACTCTGGAGGCTGAGGCAGGAGAATCGCTTGAATCCAGGAGGTGGAGGTTGCAGTAAGCTGAGATCACACCATTGCACTCCAGCCTGGGTAACGAGAGAAACTTTGTATAAAAAAAAAAAACCCAAAAACTCACTTTGGGAGGCCGAGGCAGGCAGATTAGTAGGTCAGGAGTTCAAGACCAGCCTGGCCAATATGGTGAAACCCTGTCTCTACTGAAAATACAAAAATTAGCCAGTCATGGTATCGGGCACCTGTAATCCTGGCTGCTTGGTTGGCAGGAGAATCATTTGAACCTGTGAGTCAGAGCTTGCATTGAGCCAAGATTGCAGCATTGCACTCCAGCTTGGGCGACACGGTGAGACTCCATCTAAAAAAAAAAAAAAAAAAAAAATCCCTAGTTTTGAATGTCATTTCACCAAGAGTCTGGATCTTACCTATTTCCCTCCCTCCCTCCCACACTCCCTCCCTTTCTCTCTTTCTCTTTCTCTTTCTCTCTCTCTCTCTTTCTTTTCTTTCTTTCTTTCTTGCTGTAGTCTTGTTCTGTTGCCCATGCTGGAGTACAGTGGCACAACCTTAGCACTCAATTGCAACCTTTGCCTCCCAGATTCAAGCGATACTCCTGCCTCAGCCTCCCAAGCAGCTGAGATTACAGGCACTCACTAGCATGCCTGGCTAATGTTTGTATTTTTAGTAGAGACAGGGTTTCACCATGTTGGCCAGGCTGGTCTTGAACTCCTGATCTCAAGTGATCTGCCCACCTCAGCCTCCCAAAGTATTAGGATTACAGGCATGAGCCACTGTGTCTGGCCAACTATGTTCTTTTTAAAAGACCATATTCTGACCATTCCAGTCCCTCAAATACTAGAGTGCTTTTATGATAAAAATCTTGGTTATCTTCTGCTTCTTTGATTGCAGTATGAAGAGCTAGATGAGAAATAGGTGAGCATCATTTGAAAACCGGAGACATTAAAATATGAATGTATTTTGCTAGAATAACTGGTTCCCACTAGGATTCAAAAACCCAGTTGCTCTTCTCTGGGTTTTCAGAACAATTGATTCCACTATCATGATTTTAACTTTTCTGTGGTCTTTATGTAGAGACCCTGAGATTCTTGGTGCATCTGTAAAAAGCATTTAGGGTTTTGCTAATCTGGAGGAGTGATTGGAGAAACTCAGCAGTTGTGAAACTGCTTTGCAGGCTCTGAGGTAGTATAGGGTATGTCAGGGAGGCAGTGGGAATTAACATGTTTGGTTGATTGGCTCCATTTAGCCAAATCTTAGTCTTTAGCTGCAGTACAATACTCTTCATAGTAAATAACAGTCATGTACCACTTATGAGGGTACTTCCGTCAAATTTTAATACCATATTTTACTGTACCTTTCCTGTGTTTAGATAGTTTCACTGTGTTACCATTGCCTACAATATTCAGTACAGTAATATGCTGTATAAGTTGGTAGCCTAGGAGCAACAGATTATACCATAAACCTAGGTGTGCAGTAGGCTATCCCATTTGTCTAAGTGCATGCTGTGATTTTACACAATGAAATTGCCTATGATGCATTTTTCAGAACTGACACATGTCTATACTGCAAAACGTGCATGCAGTTTATTCTACTGAAGGAAAAATTAGAAGAAGGTGGTTTTGAGATGAAGAATAAAAAGGAAAAGCATTTAGTCTGCTGTGTAATTGTTTAGGCTGACAGTGGAAAATTTCTTAGCAAAGAAGTTGCTGTTGCAATTTTATTTCTTAGGGCCAAACCCAATCTGCTATAATGAGAACTAAAATGATTTAAATCCCTTTAAGTTTTGACCTTTTTCACTTCTGAGATTTCTTAAAGGGACATTGTTGATGTATTTTGCTTTAAAGTTTTCACTTTTGTCATTATAGCCATTCTCCACCCCCCTCGGCCTTTCCTTTTTTTAATGAAGTGGGATCTTGTTGTGTCACCTAGGCTGGACTGCATGGAGTACAGCAGCACAAACATGTCTTACTGCAGCCTTGACCTCCTGGGCTCAAGAAGTCTTCCTGCTTCAGACTCCTCCGTAGCTGGGAGTAGAGGCATGCATCACCATACCCAGCTAGTATTTTTATTTTTTGTAGAGATGGGATCTCTTTATGTTTCCCGTACTGTCTCGAACTCCTGAGTTCAAGTGATCCCTCTACCTTTGGCCTCCTAAAGTGCTGGGATTACAGGCCTGAGACAATGTGCCTGACCTGCAGTCTTATTTTAAAATGTGTTAACATTACTTTATTGTGAAATAGTTGTAGAATTTCCCTTTTACCATTTTAGGGTAATTCATGTTTGCTCATTTTAAATTTTATTAATCATTGTTTTTACAGCCTATATAAATATACTCAAAAAGATAGTTATCATAAACTTTTAATGTGTAATGTTAATGGTTTATTTGAAAGGGGGATATCCTGTGATGTTTGGTTAAGGAAATCAAGTCCTTTTAAATAAGATTAGGCAAAGTATATTTGTATATTTTTCAATTACTTTCTTTATATTTCTTTTTTTTTATATCTAGTCCTGAATCCAGAACTTTGTTTTTCATTTCTCTCTCCTTTTTATTTTTTGCACAGATAATTTATATTATTGTTGACTTGTATGTGGATACAAATTTTTTGTCAGAAAATATTCTGTTAATATTTTCCCCTGCATTGTGGCTTGCCTAGTTATTTTGTTAATGATACCTTTTGGTTGAGTAGGACTTTTAAATTTATCTTTTTATTTCTTTATTTTTTTAAGACAAGGTCTTGCTCTGTTGCCCAGGCTGGAGTGCAGTAGTTCATGTGATCTCAGCTGACCACAACCTCCACCTCTTGGGTTCAGTCGATCCTCTCACCTCAGCCTACCAAGTAACTAGGACTACAGATGTGCACTACCATGCCCAGCTAATTTTTGTATTTTTTTGTAGAGATGGGGTTTTTACCATGTTGCCCATTCTGGTCTTGAACTCCTGGGCTCAAGCGATCCACTAGTCTCAGCTCCCAAAGTGCTGGGATTACAGGAGTGAGCAGGGATTTTTAATCTTTATGTTCTGATTTATCATTTGTTCCTTAGGGCTTTGGCTTTTAGGTCTATGATCTACTTCAGATTAATTTCTGTGTATGGTGTAAGATAAGAGTTAAAAGTTAATTTTTTCTTATAAATATCCTTGTAAACAGTAACAAACAACATTGTTTGGCAAAGACTTTGCTTTACATCCAAATTGAGTAATCAGTATTACATTATAAAATTATTAGTTCTTTCAGAGTAGTTGCATGATTAGCTAGCTCATTGGTTACAGAAGCTATTCTTTTAGGTCAGAATTATGGGTTTATATCTTTAGGATCCAGTTAACTTGGCCTTGTTTTGTGGCCATGGAATGTATTTCTCCTAACTTGCTTTAGTCATTTGATAGATTTCTTTCATCCTGAGTAAGAGGATATATGATAACTTCATCATGCTATGAGATAAAACATTAGAGCATATGCCTTACATGACTATTAACTAATTTTGTGTGAAAGAGAGTACATTATTATATTTTAAGGTTATAGTATTCATAGTATTATAATGTCTAATGTAGCATACTCCATTTTTATGCCATACTAAAATAAGCAAAAATACACTGATTTTAGTAAACATTAGGAAATAATTTTTCAGAGTTTTGTATAGAGTGGGAAAAGTAGATCTGACACTGTGAAGTCCATTTGTTAGGTTTTTTGGGTAAATGATGGTAAGTATAAAAATTCAAGACATAGGAAAATTCGAAATGTACATTTACATATACTTGTGCCAGTGTATAGACTATTCCATGAGCCCAATTATTGCCTTACATTTCTGAGATACCAACGTTAAACATGAGTTATCTTTTAAGAGGCTGAATTTGAATTATATTACTCTGTTAGGATTTGTGCCAGCTTTTGGTTAATCATTATCTTGTTGATTATGTTTGGTTCAAGATGACTCATTTTTCAAGGAGCTTTATTGCAACATTACATGTTTACTACAGGAAGCCTGGACGGAAATGGAGCATCAGGTTATTGGAGATTTTTTCTACAATCTTTATTGCACCAAGTTTTATTAAAGTTAATTATTTTTCAGTAACTGAATTCCCTGTAGAACCTAGTACTTCATTAACCAAATGTTATAGGGACAGTGATTCCTTTTTCATGGCAGACAAACATATCTTTGATGATTGTTTAAATATTGGTCATACTTCCATACTATACATTGACCAAACTTAGGTGGAGTATTTTATTCTCATCGAATTGAGTATGGTCATTAATTGAGAATTTTGGAATCAAAGAGATTGGAGATTTACCCTTGTTTGTAAAATTTACTAGCTCTGGAAGCTTGGTCAGATACTTCTCTGAGCCTTAGCATTCATTCAGTCTTTAATGAGTGAATTAACACATTCATTTATTAATGAATTTGGCTAAAATAATTACCTTGCAAGATTATATTAAAAGGATATATAAAAGTATTAGCATTTAATATGTGCTTAATGATGGTAATTACCTGTTGACACTTGCTTATAGTAAGTATTGAAGTTAGGAGTGCCAGTCGTTTAGCCCGTCTCTCTCCAGGTTCTAAGAGATAAAGAATGGACACAGCATAAGGCCAATACTCTGATCTGTTTCTAAAATTTAGACTCTGATAACAGCAGAATTTGAGATCATAACATGGATCTAAGGATAAGTTGAGAGTCTGCTGCAGTCACCAGCAAATCTAGACTGTGAGACTATAAGGGAGTTTATTCTGCCATGCCTACTGTGAATACACTTAATCTGGCAGCTAGTGAGAAGATGAGAGGCTTACTTTATGTACCTAGTTATCAGCCTAACAAGAGCTGGAGTGAGAAAGGGAAAGATGGCCCTGTTTTCTATGCAGTAACCTAATTTCCTTCTTGTTAAAAATAAGGTCCAAAGAAAACTAACCCACCAAATTTGTAACATCCCTTCCCCCTCTACCCCTGCAGGAGTTTGTGGCTTGAGTTTGTGCAAAAGAGACTGGGAGAGTTTTCTGTAATACCTAATACAGTAGCTACCCTGCCTCCACCTTGCCCTCTACTATGGGAAAAAGAAGGGAAGTCTTATTCTTTATAATAGGAGATTAGTATGAGAGCGCCCCCTACTTTGAAAAAGTAAATTTCACTTCTGATCAGTGTTTTTATAGGTCTATAGAATAAATACAGTAGGAGAACCCTGCAAAAATGAAAAGCCATGCAAGGAATCAAAGTAAATGTTGGCTTACGGAAGTAAATCTTGTCTTTATTTTTTGAGACAGGATTTCTGTCGCCCAGGTTGGAAGTGCAGTGGTGAGATCACTGCTCTCTGTGGCTTTGACCTCCGAGAATCAGGTGATCCTCTCACCTCTGATTCCCGAGTGGTTGGGACCACAGGCATGCACCACCACTCTTGGCTAAATTTTGTATTTTTTTGTAGAGACGAGGTTTAGCCATATGTCCAGGCTGGTCTCCAACTATGTGGGCTCAAGCGATCTGCTTGCCTCAGCTTCCCAAAATACTGGGTTTACAGGCATGAGCCACCATGCTCCCAGCCATCTTTTTTTTTTTAATAGAAAAATTGATGTTTGTAAAGAAAAAGAACCCCCCAAAAAGATAAATAGAGGTAATAAAAATCACAAATCATCTATTGGCAGGAGGTGATAAGAGTTCTGTTTGCAAAGATATATTTCAGATATCTACTAAAACAAATACTCAAAAATTTTTAATGAAAATGTTAGTAAGATAGGAATGGGAGACACTCTAGAGCACTGGGGGAAGGCTTGGTGTTTGACTCAAGAGGCACCTGTTTTAATGACTTGGGAGGGGCTGGGTGTGGTGGCTCACACCTGTAATCCCAGCGCTTTGGAAGGCCGAGGTGGGAGGATTGCTTGAGGCCAGTTAAAGACCAGCCTGGGCAAGATAGTGAGACCTAAAAAAGGAAAATTTTTTAAAAAGGAAAAGGTGGTAAGGATGCTAATTTGGGGAGGAATATTTCTTCCTGAAGTCTGCTATTTTCTCTTTGAAAGAGGAAGTGTGGAGAGAGACCCAAGATGGCCGATTAGCAACAGCTCAGGAATGTAGTTCCCAGTGAAAGCGCAGGGAACGAGTGGATGCCGCACTTTCCGACGAATTTTTGTTGCCCACAGACTGGGAGATTCCCGGCAAAGGAGCCACACGTGTCACCAGCGTGACTCTTCTGGCCGGCGCGGCTGTTTTGCCGGTGCCCCAGCGCGGCGCTTCCCGGTGCAGAGTATATGGGACGGACGGGCTCAGCTGGTCCCATCCCCACAAGGAAAACAGCAATTGGAAGCGCTGAGGACTGAGAGTTTCACAGCAAGCACAGCAAACCCAGGAAGGTCCGGCTCTGTGGGGAAGGGGCGTCCGCCAAAGGGAAACTAAGAAAAACTTCATCACCGGGCGGAGAGAGATCCAAGAGGGCCGCGTAGCAGCAGCTCAGGATTGTAGCTCCCAGTGAAAGCGCAGAGAGCAAGTGGATGCCGCAATTGCAGACGAATTTCTGATGCCCACAGACTGGGAGATTCCCGGCGAAGGAGCCACACGGGTCGCCAGCGCGACTCTTTTGGCCGGCGCGGAGCTTCTCGGTGCGGAATGTACGGGACTGGATGCCCTTTTAGTCGGGCTCGGCCGGTCCCATCCCCACAAGGAGAACAGCAATTGGAAGCGCTGAGGACCGAGAACAAGCACAGCTGAACCCGGGAAGGTCTAGCTCTGTAGGGAAGAGGCGCCCCCCAAAGGAAAACTAAGAAACAGAAAAAACTTCATCACCAACAAGCCGGACGTCCACTCAGAGACCCAATCTGAAAGTCGACAATTACAAAGACGACAGGTGGATAAATCCACAAAAATGGGAAGAAACCAGTGCAAAAAGGCTGAGAACACCCGAAATCAGAATGCTTCTCCTCCTACCGGGGATCGCAGCTCCACATCAGCAAGAGAACAAGGCTTGACGGAGGATGAGTGTAATGAACTCACAGAATCAGGCTTCAGAAAGTGGATAATAAGAAACTTCTGTGAGCTAAAAGAACATGTTCTAACCCAATGCAAAGAAACTAAGAACCTTGAAAGAAGATTTAACGAAATGTTAACGAGAATGGACAACTTAGAGAAGAATATAAGTGAATTGATGGAGCTGAAAAACACAACACGAGAACTTCGCGAAGCATGCA
>PVKP010038239.1:0-21034 GCA_004027715.1 Plecturocebus donacophilus
AAAAAAAAAAAGAAAAAAGAAGAGCTGTGCAAGGAACCAAAGCCTTTACACATTCTGGGGAAAAAATAAACATGGATAAAATTAAATGCCAATAGTCAGGACAACTCTAAGCTGGACATGGTCAGAGGGAAAGAGAGAGAGCTCAGAATTGGAAGATAAGTGTGACAGACTCACCCAGAATATGGCACAGAAGGGGACAGTTGTGACCGATATAAAAGGGATTTTACAAGACACTGGGGACAGATTGTGGTGTTCTAACATGCATCTCGTATTTTCCCCCAGAACTAGAAAATAGGTGGAGTGTCAAATGTAGCAATATTCTAAGAGAACTTTTCCATTTTTTAAGACAGACATGCTACATAAAATAAATTGACACCTAGTAATATTGTGGTAAAACTTTAAAACACCAAAGATAAAGGAATGCTTTTAAAAGTTACCAGATCAAGAAATAAGTATTATGCACAAAGAAACAATTCTACTGGTAGGAAACTTTTAATATAAGACTGTAGATGTGAGATTACCATCTCAGAATGTGAAGAAGAAATAAATATCAACCTGGAATTTTAAACCTAATTTGCATTATTATTCAAAAGTGAGATGAAACAAAGATGTTTTCATTTGTACAGAGAGAGTTTACCTCGCCTGACTCTCACTGAAAGACCTAGCTCCTTAAGAAGGCATTTTAGCAAGAAGAAAGTTGAACCCAGAAACTTGGGTTAGGATACAAGTAAAAGAAAAATATATACAGAAAGAAACTAGTAAGCTATGATGGTAAATCTACTTATATCTTAACTTTATAAAAACATAACAGCAAATAATATCTGCTTATTTTTAATCTAATGTGGAAAAATACTAGATAGTAATAATAATATGCACAGTAATAAAGTTGGGTCTGCAGGGTAATGAAAGTGTGCTATGGTTCTAACCCTTTTGAGGGGAGAAAGATGGTGAAAAATAATAAACCCTAATAACATCACATGTGGGTAGAAAGGTATGTATACTTTGAGAATTTAAGAGTAACCTCTAATGAAAAAGAAACAGAATTAATAATCTGTAATGGCAAAGGATAAACCTTTATTAATCCAAAAAAAGTAAGAAAGAGAAAGTATACTGATGAAAATGATCAAATGTATCAATAATTATAATAAAAGTAAATAGGTTATGTTTGCATGCTTACAAAAAGTGCAGTTGGGTGCAATGGCTCACATGTATAAACCCACCACTTTGGGAGGCCGAGGTGAGAGGATTAGCCTGGGTAACATAGCAAGATCCTGTTTCTATTTAAATAAATAAATAAATATTATTAGATTGGATAAAACAAAAAAATGCATCTAAGCTGCTTACAAAAGTCACATTTAAAACAAAAGCAGCAAATAACAATAAGCCAAAATACCTGAAATGAAAATGATGGTATATAAAATTAAAAATGAATGTACCAACGTTAATGTCAAGTAATGTTAAAAGGGATACTAAAGCGTGATAAAAGATAATTTACCTAGACATTGCAAGGAATTGGTATGCACATAGTAACTTAGCCTCCAAATACAGACAGCACAGTAAGAGTCAAGCCCTTTAATATGGTAACCAGTACCCTCTGGATCTGGCCAGACATATAACCTACTCAGTTTTATATCCTCATGCATATTCCATCCTCCAGGATATGTATAAATGCCTGAATGCACCAATGTTTTGCCTCCTCAGTTTCCCAAGCCTATATAAACTCCCAGGCTGCCTACAAAACTTTTATCCCGTTCTCTGTGAGAAGCTTTCTTTAGCATTTGAACTCTTTCCTCTTTCTAAGTAGAAACTTCTTCTGAAGTTCATTCTTTTATAGACAGATATGAAGTTGCCCATTTGTAGTAGGAGAGAAAGAGGCCCCTGCCCACTGCCCTTTAAACCACCCGTGAAGCTACTCTCAGTTACAGTGCTTCAGAGTCAAGGGAAGAGTCATTGATTGATCCAATTCCAGTTGCTTGTTCTACCAATGGTGAAACCATAACCCAGAGAGGAAAAGCGAATTTCCCAAATTCAAACAGTGACATAGGCATTGGCATGAGGATTGTAACTCCCATCTCTGGCTACTCAATGCTCTCTCCCGACCATCGTTTCTCACTCTAATCGATATGAACTATGGGCTGTGGGCTTTTAGAAATGAAAAGGCCTTGCACATAGTATTGGCCAGGTGTTTCCTGCCACAGATAGAAGCACTGAAGCCCAGAGAATGAAGTTGAAGACATTCACAGAGGTATGAAGCTCCCATGAGCTCCCATGAGAGTGCTGTGATACCCACCTGGGCCATCTGGTTTTGGTATTAAGCTGGGCAAGCTTGGAGTCTACAGAATATAGCTTTCCTTACATAATGAAATGCAAGCAGCCCTTGTTCTATACTTCTCCTGTTTTAAGAATGTTTTATTCTTGTCAATATAAATTAATATATTTTCATTCTATAAAATCAAGAATGGACCGGGCATGGTGGCTCACACCTGTAATCCCAGCACTTTGGACAGCCGAGGTGGGTGGATCACCAGGTTAAGAGATCTAGACCATCCTGGTCAACACGGTGAAACCCCATCTCTACTAAAAATACAAAAATTAGCCAGGCATGGTGGCACGTGCCTGTTGTCCCAGGTACTTGGGAGGCTGAGGCAGGAGAATCGCTTGAACCCGGGAGGCAGAGGTTGTAGTGAGCTGAGATTGCACCACTGCACTCCAACCTAGCAATATAGTGAGAATCTGTCTAAAAAAAAAAAAATGAAAGCCTATACAGAAATAAAGGCAAATCTCCCTTTTACAGCTGATTCTCCCATATCAATTTCCCAACTCAAAGGCAAATTCCCAACCCAAAGGCAACCCAAAGGCTACTTTTATTATATTGCAAACTTTCCCCAATGCTGCCTTATGTATTTACAAACACACTTAGATATTTTACAAACACAGATGTTCACACACAAGGACACTCCATACATGTGATGTTGATATCTGTATGGGCTGAATTGTGATCCTTGAAATTTGTATGTTGAAGTCCCCATCTCCAGTATCTCAAAATGTTACTCTTTGGAGATAGCTCGGTAAAAAGGCAATTAAGTTAAAGTGAATTTATTAGGGTGGGCCCTAACTCAATCTGACTGATGTCCTTAAAAGACATCTTATGAGAAGAGGAAACCTAGATATGGGTAAACACAGAGGGATGACCACATGAGGGCACAGGGAGAAGACAGTCGTTTGCCATCCAAGGACAGAGACCTCAGAAGGAACCAGCCCTGCTGACCCCTCAGACTTCCAGCTTCCACCAGTATAAGAAAATACATTTCTGTTGATGAAGCCACTACATCTGCAGCACTTTGTTATGGAAATCCTAGCAAACTGATAAGTTTTTCGAAAAAAGAAATGCTATTGTACCATACTTGTGTTCTGAGGCTTGTGTTTAACAGCTTTATTGATCAGAAGAGCTGTACATGTTTAATGCATACAATCTGATGAATTTGGACATATGCAAACATTCATGATATCATTGCCATCATCAAAGTGATAAACATACTCATCACGTGCAAAATTTCCTTTTGTCCCTTCATGGGAATTTTTTGTTTGTTTTGCTGTAAGAACACTTAATACAAGATCTGCTCTCTTAACACACTCCTTTTTTTTTTCTTTTTTCTTTTTTTATTTTTTTGAGACAGGGTCTCACTCTGCTGCCCAGGCTGGAGTGCAGTGGTGTGATCATGGCTCACGGCAACCTCTGCCTCCCAGGTTCAAGGGATCCTCCTACCTTAGTCTCCCAAGTAGCTGGGACCACAGGTATACACCACCATGCCTGGCTAACTTTGTGTATTTTTGGTAGAGACAGGGTTTTGCCATATTGTCCAGGCTGGTCCCCAACTCCTGCCCTCAAGTGATCTGCCCATCTCAGCCTCCCAAAGTGCTGGGATTACAGACGTGATCTTAACACATTTCTAAGTGCACACTATAGTATTGGTAACTGCAGGCACTATGCGGCACAGCAGAGCTCTAGAATTTTTTCATTTTCCTTGACTGTAACTTTACACCCATTGAACAAAACCTCCCCATTTCCCTCCTCTTGGCCCCTATTCTATTCTCAGCTTCTATGGGTCTGACTCTCTGAAGCTTCCTTTTTTTCCTTACTGTATCAGGGAAATCTGTGGTAGAATTTATAAATCCATGTTACATCCTTCTTTCTAAAGCTTGAGAATGAATGTAGTATATTACAGCCTCTATTTTATAAAGGAACCACTTCAGGGGCTTTGAGGTAAACCTGAAAGAACATGCCAATTGATTTTATTTGTTATTTTATCTGGAAATATTCTCTGCATTTGTCTATCATAGATCAAATGGCAAGAAGAAGGCATTTTGGAATCAGAAAACCTTGGTGACTTCACTGAAATGTGTCCTCCCGAAACCATATGTTGAATCCCTAAACCCCAATGTAACTGTTTCTGGAGACAGGGTTTTTAGAAGGTAATTAAAGTTAAATGAGGTCATAAGGTGGGGTCCTAATCTAGGATTAGTGTGCTTATAAGAATGGGAAAAGATAGTGCGCAAGAGCAAGAGAGTGTGAGAACATTTTCTGCATCTCTGACACATGAGGACACAGTGAGAAGGCAGCCCTCTACAACGTAGGAAGAGAGTTCTCACCAGGAACCAAACTGTCCAGCACCGTAAGCTTGGATTCCCCCATCTCCAAAACTGTGAGAAGAGAAATGTCTGTGATCAAAGCCACCCAGTCTGTGGTATTTGGTTATGGCAGCTCGAGCTGACAAGAAGCACTTGGTTTGAATTCTCCTGGCTCCTCCAATGTGGGACAAATTACTAAGCTTGAGTTCCCTTGTCTATAAAAAGGCACAATGTTACCACCTAATTGTGCCTCTGCAAAGGGTCTTAAACCAGAAATTGTAGGCAAAGTTCCTTGGAGTTAGCATTGTATGCAAAGAAAGCTAGTAAACTCTTTCCCCCCACTGATCAGACTGTAAGCCTATCAAGAGCAGGGGATGTGTGTAAAAATCCTTGTGTATCCTTCAATGTGCATTGGATGGTTGTTGATGTATTTATATACTGCCCATATTCCAGATCACTCCTTCTAGTGCCTTTCTTGACACCTTTGTACTGCTGTCCACATTCCTCCTTAATACGGGCAGTCACAGACATTCTCTCTCTGCACTCTCTCAGCTCTCTTACCCTTTCTTGCTTTGTAATACTCTCTTGGCAAAACGTCAAACCTACACACACACAAAAATCTTCTCAACAGTGTGTCTGCACCCAGGTAACTAAACATGGCAGGAGAAACACAGAAAAATCAAGACCTTACTTTCAATGCATGACTCTGACTCTCTAATGACCCTTAATGTAGTCCTGCAACCATGATAGCTTCCCCTGGTCCATTCACTCTCCCACTTGAAACAGTGCACACCATTCCTCTCTCCTCAAACCTCTAACACTGTCTCCCTCAGCCTCACGCTCAGGTGATGCCATTGCTTCTAGTTCAAAAAATAGAAGTGATAAGAAAAGGATTTCCACACGTTTCTACTCCCACACCTGCCCACCTAAAGGCATCTGTACCTATACAGATGCCTTCTTTCCTGGCACTGTTCACAAATTCTCTACACGACGTTTTAGGGCTGGCCCTCCTCTCATGCATGAGGTAGCATCTATCTCACCTACTCAAGGACATGGCTACAGTAATTTTCCATTCTCTCCCTGCATCATTTCCCCTCTACACTAGATCATTCCGGTAAGCATGAAAACATGCTAATATTTCTCCCATCTTAAAAGCACCAGTGTTGATCTCATTTTCCCTTCCCTGCACTGCTCTATTTTCTGTTCCTGTTTACAGCAAAACTCCTTAAAATAGTTGCCTACTCTTGCTTTTTCAGATACTTTTCTTCCTTTTCTCTCTTAAACTCATCCTGAGCACCCATTTGCCGCCACTCTCTAAGGAAATTGCTTTTGATAATATCACCATTTTTCCATGCTGTGAAACTCTGTGGTCATTTTTCAGTCCACTTCTTACTTAAACCTCAAATAGTTTTGAACAGTTGATTTTGTCCTTCTCCTTCAAACTTTTTAACTTTACTTTTCTTCCAGGACCACACATACGTTAGTCAGAGTCTTGGCAGATACAGATGAAATATTGGGCAGGGATTTTTAAAGAGACATCGTTAGGAGTGAACTGTTTAGAGAAGGATGACAAGGTAAAGGGACGTTGATGCACCCAGAGAATAACAATTCCAGGAAGTCACTAACACTCCCAGACCTGTAGGGGTCAATGGTGGACACGGTGTTGCCAGAATCTAGTTGAGAGTTGGGGTCAAAGGAGGGGAAAGTAGTCAAAAGGTATGGTCACAGAGTGAGATAGTGCCCACCAGGACAGCTTTGGAGAAGAATGGCACGGGAGGGATAAATGTCCCCACCTCTTTCTCCCTGCCTCCTCTGGCAGGAGACTGTGCCTCCCATTGGCTAAATGCAAATGGAAGCCAGAGGGCGTGGAAGCCTGGGAGATGGCTAACGTAGAGATAGATAGCCTTCCGGGCCAGACCACAGTGAGAAAAGAAGAAGAATAAATCCAGGGTGGTAGGAAAACACTAAGAATAGAAGACACGCACATTTTCTGTTTCTCCTCCTGTTACTGACTGTTCTCTGCTGGATCTCTCTCTCCTCTAGAAGTTGGACTTTCAGGACTCAACCTGCAGACCTCCTCTTCTCTGCTCTGTCTACATTTCCTTGATGACCTTTTTCAGTCTCACAGCTTTAAATATCATCTATACGCTAATGACCCCCTACATTGTCCCAGCTGGACTTTTTCTCTGAAACCCACCATTACATATTCAACTACCCGCTTCTGCCCATGGGTATCTGCAGGCACCTCATATACAGCATGTCTACAGTGCAACTCCCGAGCCTTGCCCAGACCTTTCCTAACCACAGACCTCTGCACCTGTGCTAGTGGTAGCTTCATCTTTCTAGTAGCCAGGCCAACAATCTTGGAGTCTTTCTTTTGGAGTCTTTAAAACTTTCCTTTCACATCAAATATCTAATTCCTGAGCAAATAATTTTTGCTTCACCTTCAAAATAGTTCAAAGATTCAACACTTCTGGTTGACAACACTGCTAATACCCTTGGCCAAGCCACCATTAGCAATTGCATAGATTATGGTGGAGTCTCTGTAGTGGATGCTGTGGTGTGCTCCCCACGTTCCCTGGGAAGCATTAGGGTTAGGGTTAGTTCTGGCCCTTCAGAAGTGAAGCATCCATTTTTTCAGGTGCTGGTGGGGCTGATGGTTGAAGGCTGTCAGTGAGTCCCTCTCTGGGAATTGTCCTCTATTGAAGAGAGCTGCCGAGTCCAAGTCACACCTAAACTCTGGAGTCAGTATGCATCCAGCAACCAATCAGTGTGGGGTTAGAAAGGGCTTGTGTCAAGGCCTCTGCATCTTTGCAGCTTCAGAGTCCTTTGGGATCGGATGAGGCCTTCTTTTGCCACCACATCTCTGTTCAGACCATCTCTCTGCTCTGCTATATCCTGCTTTCTTCTCTCTTCACACACACCCCTCCCTTCCCATGCAATCTCCATTAAAGTCCCTGCAGGCAAATTTTCATCCTGGAGTCTGGCATGAAAACAGATCTAAAGCAGCCTCCTCAATGACCTCCCTGCAGGGAGGCTTTAATAAACAAATACTTTCTGCTAAAGAGGGAACCCATCAAGAGGATGAATGCTTCTGTGACTAGTATGATGTTCTTTGATTTTGCTTCATGGGACTGAAGGAATACAGACAGCTTGGGATGTTTTTGTCCCACTTTTGGATGTGTTTGGGCTAAATTCCTTGAGTGGGAGACAGAAGGCAGAATGGTAGTTTCCAAGGGGGTGGGGGAGGGAGAGTCGTGAGTGATGTATCTGCCACATGACAAGGTTTCCAGAATGAATGATCTGAGTGGCTCCCCATAAAGTGGAGAGAAGGGAAGAGTAGGAACGCTGAATCAGTAGCCTAGATGATGTCCACAGCCACCCCTGGGCCCTACCGGGCTGTGACTCTGTGTCTATCCATGTATGTAGCACACAGGGTTCGGGGGACCACTGCTCATTAGGAACCATCCCAGTTGTGTCTTTAAGATGGAAATTCGGTAAAAGAATCTGCTGAAGACGACACCATGATTTCAGCTTATAATATATCTTCTAAGCTGGAGGGCTGAGAGGGAGAGGAGGATGAATTATTTATTTTCACTTCAAATTATTGGACCATTTACTAAAATAAATTTGAAGCCATGATCCATTATGCATTCCAGTTTATCCCACGCAAGGGTGTTAATGGGTTTTCCTGGATTCAGAAAGTCTCAGCTCTGTAGACTGCAGCCACGTTCAGCCTTGTTTCTGAACTGACGCAGGCACATTCAGGATTCAGCCTGCAGACCCTTGCAGACGGGACCCTGCCATTTGTTAAAGTGGTTTACTTTTAGAGTTTTTCAAATATGTTGAGTGATAAAATCCTATCTTTTACCCCGAACTTGTCCATTTATACACACACACACACACACACACACACACACACACACACACACGTATTTCAAATTCAGAGAGAGAAGAAATTCATCTTCTTCTATTTTTATTTTTTGTTTTGTTTTTATAACTAATGAGAACATCCAACTTAATTTATGAGTGTTCCAGACCCTCCTGTTCTAGCCAATAAGGAGAAGTGCAGGGAATGAAGGTAATGAGCACATCCATCATGCCTCGAAGCTGCTTCTTGTCCCTTGGTCTCTCCCTGGCTTCCCACCCCACCCTCCCAGCTTCCCAGGCAGTGCTGATCAGCTTCCTGTTGTTATAAGCAGTAAGTTTTAAAAATGGAATCATACACGATGTATTTTTTTAGTTTGGCTTCTATCACTCCATATAACGATTTTGAGATTTCTCTGAAGGCTCCCCCCATGACTGTTGCTGGCGTGGGTGTGCTGTGGCCACAGTTTTCTTTCTGTGTTTGGCTGAGTAAAGTGGTTATTGCCTAAAAGTTTTCTGTGTTACTAGCCTGCCTCTTTCCCGGGCCTTTGGATAGAGAAAACAACCTTTTTTGGGGACTTTTTTGGATTATGCCTGCTGGAGTTGCTGTGTTGCCATTTTCATCTACTCCAAGTCTGGGATAGATGAAGCCCCCCACACACATACAAAACTATAGTCGATAATAATTGCATATTTTAAAAAAACTTGAAGAATGTAATTGGATTGTTTATAACTCAAAGGATAAATGCTTGAGGAGATGAATACCTCCTTTTCTTCATGATGTGCTTATTTCACATTGCATGCCTGTATAAAATCATCTCATGTACCCCATAAAGGTATACACCTGCTATGTACCCCCCAACCACATACACACAACAGGGAACTCACCTCCTTGTCAGTTCTCAGCTCCTGAGATTCCTGGTATGTCTGCCTTCTGCTTCCCACCTTTCAGAGTCTTCTCACATTTGTTTTATGTATACTATCCAGGGTTTTCCATTGTCATTCAAGAGGCATAGGGAAAGGCACATGCTCATCTTCCTGGAAGTGGAAGAATCAATAGTATTGTTTTCAAATCACGTTTAAAAAATCTTAGTGACAAATAAAATAATTATATATATTTATAGGGTATGATGTGATGTTTTGATCTACGTATACATTGTAGAAAGATTAAATCAAGCTAATTACCATATCCATCACTTCACCTGCCATTTTTGTGTGATGAGAACTTTTAAAAAATACTTTTAAGTTCAACAGTACATGTGCAGGTTTGTTACATAGGTAAATGTGTAGCATGGGGGTTTGTTCTACATGTTATTTCATCACCCAGGTATTAAGCCTAGGACCCATTAATTACTTTTTCTAATTCTCTTGCTCTTACCACCCTCCACCCTCCGAGAGGTCCCAGTGTGTGTTGTTCCGCTCTATGTGTCCACATATTCTGATGAGAACATTTAAAATCTATTCTTTTAGCAATTTTGAAATATACCTTCTTCTTCTTCTTTTTTTTTTTTTTTTTGAGACAGAGTCTTACTCTGGTGCCCAGGATGGAGTGCAGTCGTACAATCTCAGCTCACTGCAACCTCCATCTCCCAGGTTCAAGCAATTCTTCTGCCTCAGCCTCCTGAGTAGCCAGGATTACAGGCATGTGCCACCATACCCCATTAATATTTTTGTATTTTTAGTAGAGATAGTGTTTTTTCATGTTGACCAGGTTGGTCTCGAACTCCTGACCTCAGGTGATCTGCCTGCCTCAACCTCCCAAAGGGCTGGGATTACAGGCATGAGCCTAGAGTCACCATGCTGTGTTCAATGTAATTTTTTTATTGTTCTTAGCTAGTATATAGAAATACGATTGATTTTTATATTGATTATGTATCTCATTGCCTGCTAAACACACATTCATTCTTAGAACTTTTTTGTAGATGTAGTAGAATTTTTCGTGTAAATGGCCCTGTTGTTTGTGAATAAAAAGAGGGTTTTTTTTTTTGGTTCCTTTTCTATCTAGAGGGGTTTTTATTTCTTTTCCTTTTTTTCTCTTTTGCATTTGCCGAAACCTCTAACACAATGTGGGATAGCAGTGGTGAGAGCAGACATCCTTGCCTTGTTTCCAAATTAGCGAGAAAATGTTCAGTCTCCATTGTTAAGTATGACATTAACTGCAGATTTTTGTAGATGTAATTTATCATGCTGCAAATATTCCTTCTATTCCCAGGTTACTGAGAATTTTTATCAGTACACTGGATTTTGTGAAATGCTTTTTCTGCATTTATGGAGATAGTTTTTCTCTTTTGATTAGTTTATATGGTGAATTATGATTGATTTTTTAATGTTAAATTAGTCTTGCATCCCAGGATAAACCCCAATGGGTCATGATGCTTTATCCTTTTGTATACTGTTGGATGTAACTTGCTACATTATGTTGAATATTTTTGCTTTTATATCCAGAAGGGCATAGACTCTGAGACTTGGACTGGGATACCTGGCTATACGTACTTTAGAATCTTGTACCCCCAGCTTCCACAAAACCACATGAGCCTGCAAAAGTGGTTTCATCACATATTTCAATGCCTTTCCTTTAAAACTAGTAAAACATATTGAATAATAATGAGTAAGAATGTTGAAGAAAAGTAGAAGATGCAAATTAAAAATATCAGGAGTGAGAAACATGACTTCACTACAGATTCATTTTTCCTGCTCAGTTGGCCTCTAGGATCATTGGTTTATTGATTTCTCAAGGAATTAGACTCAGATTTTAATCAAATCTTCTATTGTGTTTCTCTTTTTTAGTTTCACTAATTGTTGGCTCTGTCCTTTATCCCTTTCCTCTGTTTACTTTGGGTTAAATTTGCTCTTCCTTTTCTGTTTTCCTTAGCTGGAAATCAAGGTAACTGATTTGAGACACTTTTCTAATACAGTCACCTAGTGCTATCAGCTCTCCCTAAAGACTGCTTTAGTAGCATCCCAAAGTATTAAAATTTTGTGCTTTCCTTTTCATTCAGTGCAAATATTAATTTCCCATTTGATTTCTTTTTTAATGCATGATAATTTAGAATTATTTTTCTTTTCCAGGTATGTGGGCATTTCCCAGCTATATTTGTTATTACTGATTTCTAATTTAATTCCGTGGTGATCAGAGATCACACTTTGTATGATCTGAATTCTTTTAAAATTATTCAGACTTGCTTCTGGACGAGAACATGGTCTAGCTTGGTGAGTACTATTTGCACTTAAGAATAATGTGTATTCTGCTGCTTTGGGGTAGAAAGTTCTACAAATGTCAATGAGTTCAATTTGGTTGAAAATGTGGCTCAGATCTTCTGTGTGTTCATTAATTTTCATTCAATTTGTTCTATCAGTTATTGAGGTGGGTTGTTGAAATGTCTTCAGATAATTATAGATTTGTCAGCTTCTCTTTTTAGGTCTTTGGTTTTGCTTCATGGACTTTGAAGCGATCTTTTTAGGCACATACACATTTAAGATTTTTATGTCCTCTTTATAAACGGGCTCATTCATCATTATAAATATTTTTAGCCCTGTTAATGGTTAACATGTATGCCATATATAATTATATATGTACACATTTTATACTTATTTTATTAACTTTATTTCTAAATACTTCATTCTTTTGATGTTTTGATACAAGAAATTATTTTCTTAATATCATTTTTGGATTGTTCATTGAAAGTGTATAGGAATGCAATTGATTGTTATCTATAGTGATCCTGTATTCTGCTACCTTGTTGAATTTGTTTATTAGCTCTACTATTCTTGTTATGGATTCCTTAATTTTCTATAAACTGGGTTATGTCATGTGCAGATTGAGATATTTTACTTCTTGCTGTCCAGTTTGGCTGCTTTTTATTTTTTCATGTCTAATGGCCCTGGCTAGAACTTCCAGAATGATATTGAATAGCAGTGGCGAGAGTGGACATGCTTATCTTATTCCTGATCCTAAAGGGAAAGTCTTCTGTTGTTCAACATTAATTCTCCTGTTAGATACGTGTTTTTCACAGATGCCCTGTATCAGGTGGAGAGCATTCCCTTCTAGGTCTGGTTTATTGGGTGATTTTTTTTTTTGATAAAAGAGTGTTGGATTTTGTCAAATGCTTTCTTCGCATATGTTGAGGTGGTCATGCGGCTTTTGTCCTTTATTCTGGTAATATGGTGTATTGCATTGACAGTTTTTGTTTGCTGAACCAATTTGTATGCATGGGATAAATTCCACTCAGTCATCCTATATAATCCTCTTCATATGTTGCTGGATTCAGTTTGCTAATAGTTGTTGAGGATTTTGTATCTATAATCATGAAATATATTAGTCTATAGCTTTTGTGTGATATTATTGTTGAATTTTCATATCAGAATAACACTACCTTCATAGAATGGATTGGGAAATACTCATTCTTATTTTTTGCAAGAGTTTGAGAAGACTTAGGTGTTAATTCTTCTCTAGATGACTGGCAGAATTAATGAAGAAAACCATCTTGTCCTGGACTTCTCTGTGTTGGAACTTTTTGGATTACTGATTCAATATCTTTACTTGTTATTGGTTATGTTTCTATATTTTTGAATCCATTTTGGTAATTCAATCTTTTTGGGAGTTTTTCAATTTCATCTGGGTTGCTTAATTTGTTAGCATAAACATTTTGTAGTATTTCTTTATAGTCCTTTTTTATATCTACAAAGTCCATAGTGACATTCCCTCTTTCATTTATGATTTCAGTTATTTGAGTCTTCTCTTTTTTTCTCTCAGTCTACTCAAGATTTTACTATCCCATGCTTTCTTTGGGTTTACTTTGCTCTTTTCTTCTCTAGTTTCTTAAGGTGGGAGTTAAGTTAATGACTTGAGATATCTCTTTAATATAGTTGTGAGTGTTATAAATTTCCCTCTAAACACTGCTTTAGCTGAACCCCAAAGGCATCAATATTTTATGTTTTGGTTTTCATTCATCTCAAAAGTTAATTTCCTCTGTGATTTTTTTTCTTTGACCTACTGGTTATTTAGGAATATATTATTTAATGTGCATGTACTTGTGAATTTCCCAGATTTCCTTCTGACACTGATTTCAAATTTTATTCCACTATGGTTAGAGACCATATTTTGTATGATTTAACTCCTTTTAAATTTGTATTCAAACTTGTTTTATGGCCAAATGTATAGTCTATCCTGGAGAATGTGTGCTCAAGAAGACATGTATTCTGCTTTGGTTGGAGGGAGTGTTCCATAGATAGCTGTTGGGTCCAGTTGGAATTGCAGGTCTCGTTTAAGTATTTTATTTCCTTATCGATTATTTGTCTAATTGCTTTGTACATTATTGAAAGTGTGATATTAAAGTATTCAACTGCTTTTGTTGGCTTGTTTATTTCTGCTTTGAATTCTGTCAGTTTTTGCTTCATGTTTGTTTGTTTGCGTTTGCGTTTGCTTTTGTGTTACCCTCTATTACTCAATGAGATTTTTCTGGAGCTGAAGCTCAGAGCCATGCGTTTTTAACATGTGCACTGAAGTTTAAGAGCCACAGTTGAAGTTAAAATGCTTTATTTTAGATAATGACTGAAGTCCAGATCAGGAAAGAGATTTCGCCAGTCTCTTGACATCGAACCCAGATTTATCCTAATGAATTGTATCAAAAGTGGGGTTGGCAAAGTTAAAGACTCTCCTCTTGCCTTGAGAGAATAACCAAACTCCCTAACAGAACAACAGAAAATTTTAATAGAAATATAAACACACCCAGACCAATAATAAAATTCAACGTGCCAGCACTAAAATAGGGAGGAAGTTATTTTCTGCAGTGCTGTGGCTAACTGCAGGATAGAGGATCTTGGCTGCTGCAGAACAAACTCTGTTGATTTGATCATGCTTTCACTTCTTGTCATCCCATGAAGACTTAATGTCCTCCCACACGTCTCATTCCAAACTATTGAAAAGCTTACAATCATATCTATAGCTCACTGTAATATCATTTTACTCTACTTGCCCAGACACAAACCCCTTATTTTACATGTTAATCTGCTGTGTTCTTCTCTCATTACTGTGAGACAATTAATGCAATTGCTAGCCACTTGGCACCAGTATGATCATAAACAACAGTGCACATAAGGCCTTCATATTGCATGATGGTTTTGAAAAGACATCAGCAATTTTTTGCAAAGGGCCAGAAAATAAATATTTAGACTTTGTGGGCCATTCAGTCTTGGGTGCAAGTATTCAACTCTGCTATTTTATCTTGAAAGCAGCTTTAGGCAATATAAAATGAATGTCTGTGTTCCACTAAAACTTTACTTTATAAAAGCTGGCAACAGGGTGGATTTGGTCAAGAGGTGACAGTTTTCCAATCCCTGGTCCTTAATGTAAGGTGTTTGTCCACAATCTGGATTTCAAAACATACATGTACTAATTGTCTCAAAACTCAGAACTTTTTGGACTTCTTAGGTAGACCTCTATGGTAGATTGAAAAAAAAAGCCACACACTTGTGAAGGCAGAGATCCAAGATGGCTGAATAGGAACAGCTCTGGAGTGCAGTTCCCAGTAAGAAGAACGCAGAGGGTGAGTGATCACTGCATTTCCAAATGAGTTTTTACTGCCCACGGATCAGGAGCTATCTGGGCTGAAAAGTGCCACGAGTTTCCAGCATGGCTGTTTCAGCTGCTGCTGAGAGTCTCTGCACAAAAACTTGCAAAAATCCGGGCAGCCATTTCAACAGGCTCCTAGAACGCCTGGGATACAAGCCACTCATTCAACTGAAAAATAGGGGGCTGAAACAGCGAGCCAGGTGATCTGGCTTAGCAGGTCCCACCCGCCACAAAGACCAGCAATCTGAAACGCTCTGGATTGAGAGTTTTGCAGCAAGCACAGCTGGACCTGGGCCAGTACAGCTCAGTAGGGGAAGGGCATCAATTCAGGCAGTCCACCACTACCGAGGTAGTCTGCCATTACTGAGGCGATCTGCTATTACCAAGGCAGTCTGCCATTACTGAGGCAGTCTGCCATTACTGAGGCAGTTCTAACAGGAAGTTCACACATCAGCTGGGCAGAGCCCTTGGTAGCTCAGCAAGGCCTCTGCTGGCAGACTGTGGCTAGACTACCACCTTGCTGGGCAGGGCATCTCTGAAAAAAGGCAGCAGCATGTCAGGAACTTATAAATAAAGCCCCACCTTCCCAGGACAGAGCACCTGGGAAAAAAGGTGTTTATGAGTCCCACTGCTGCAGATTTATATGTACCTGCCCAGAAGCTCTGAACAGAAAAACGGAGCTCCCAGCTCAGCACTCCAGCTCCTATAAGAGACAGACTGTCTCTTCAATCAGCTCCCTGACCCCTGTATATCCAAAGAGACACCTCATAAAGAAGAGCTCAGGCTGACATCTGGTAAGTACCCTTCTGGGATGAAGATACAGAAGAAGAAACCAGCAGCAACCCTTACTATTCTGCAGCTCCTGTGGGTGATCTCCAGGCAAGCAGGATCTGGAGTCAACCTCCAGCAGGCCTACAGCAGAGGGGCCTATTAGAAGGAAAACTAAAAAACGGAAAGAAATAACTTCAGCATCAACAAAAAGGACATCCACTCAGATACCTACCCAAAAGTCACCAACTACAAAGACCACAGGTACATAAATCCACAAAGATGGGAAGAAACCAGAGCAAAAAGGATGAAACACCAAAAACCAGAACACCTCTCCTCCTCCAAGGGATCACAACTCCACACCAGGAAGGGAACAAAGCTGGATAGAGAATGAGTCTGATGAATTGACAGAAACAGGCTTCAGAAGGTGGGTAATAGCAAACTTTTCTGAACTAAAAGAACATGTTCTAACCCAATGCAAAGAAACTAAGAACCTTGAAAAAAGGTTAGACAAAATGCTAGCAAGAATAAACAGCTTAGAGAAGAATATAAATGAACTGATGGAGCTGAAAAACACAATAAGATAACTTCACAAAGCATACACAAGTTTCAATAGCCCAATCGACCAAGCAGAAGAAAGGATATTAGAGACTGAAGATAAACTCAATGAAATAAAACAAGAAGGCAAGATTAGAGACAAAAGAGTGAAATGAACAAAACCTCCAAGAAATATGGGATTATGTGAAAAGACCCAATCTATGTTTGATAGGTGTACCTGAATGTGATGGAGAGAATGAATCCAAGCTGGAAAACACTCTTCAGGATATTATCCAGGAGAACTTCTCCAACCTAGCAAAGCAGGCCAATATTCAAGTCCAGGAAATACAGAGAACACGACAAAGATATTCCTAAAGAAGAACAACCCCAAAGCACATAATTGTCAGATTCACCAGGGTTGAAATGAAGGAAAAAATCCTAAGAGCAGCCAGGGAGAAAGGTTGGGTTACCTACAAAGGGAAGCCCATCAGACTCAGCGGATTTCTCAGCAGAAACTCTACAAGCCAGAAGAGAGTGGGGGCCAATATTCAACATCTTTAAAGAAAAGAACTTTCAACCTGGAAATTCACATCCAGCCAAACTAAGCTTCGTAAGCGAAGGAGAAATAAAATCCTTTACAAACAAGCAATTGTTGAGAGATTTTGTCACCACCAAGCCTGCCTTACAAGAGCTCCTAAAAGAAGCACTAAACATAGAAAGGAACAACCAGTACCAGCCACTCCAAAAACATACCAAATGGTAAAGACCATCAATACAATGAAGAAACTGCATCAACTAACAGGCAAAACAACCAGCTAGCATCAAAATGGCAGGATCAAATTCACACATAACAGTATTAACCTTAAATGTAAATGGGCTAAATACCCCAATCAAAAGACAGAGACTGGCAAATTGGATAAAAAGTCAAAACCCATCAGTGTGCTGTATTCAGGAAACCCATCTCATGTGCAAGGATGCACATAGGCTCAAATTAAAGGATTGGAGGAAGATTTACCAAGCAAATGGAGAGCAAAAAAAAAGAAGGAGTTGCAATTCTACTCTCTGCTAAAATAGACTTTAAACCAACAAAGATCAAAAGACAAAGAAGGACATTGCATAATGGTAAAAGGATCAATGCAACGAGAAGAGCTAACGATCCTAAATACATACACACCCAATACAGGAGCACCCAGATACATAAAGCAAGTTCTTAATGACCTACAAAGAGACTTAGACTCCCACACTATAATAGTGGGAGACTTTAACACTCCACTGCCAATATTAGACAGATCAACAAGACAGAAAATTAACAAGGATATCCAGGACATGAACTTAGATCTGGACCAAGCAAACCTAATAGACATTTACAGAACTCTCCACCCCAAATCCACAGAATATACGTTCTTCTCAGCACTACATCACACCTGCTCTAAAATTGACCACATAATTGGAAGTAAATCACTCCTCAGCAAATGCAAAAAATGGAAATCATAACAGTCTCTCAGACCACAATGCAATCAAATTAGAACTCAGGATTAAAAAACTAACTCAGAACCGCACAACTTCATGGAAAATGAACAACTGGTTCTTGAATGTTGACTGGATAAACAATGAAATGAAGGCAGAAATAAAGATGTTCTTTGAAACCAACGAGAACGAAGACACAACATACCAGAATCTCTGGGACACATTTAAAGCAGTGTCTACAGGAAAATTTATAGCAATAAATGCCCACATGAGAAAAATGGAAAGATCTAAAATTGACACCCTAACATCAAAATTGAAAGAGCTAGAGGAGCAAGATCAAAAAAACCCAAAAGCTAGCTGAAGACAAGAAATAACTAAGATCAAAGCAGAACTGAAGGAGATAAGAGACACAAAAATCCCTTCAAAAATCAGTAAGTCCAGGAGCTGGTTTTTTGAAAAGATCAGCAAAATAGATAAACTGCTAGTCACATTAATAAAAAAGAAAAGAGAGAATAATCAAATAGATGCAATAAAAAATGATAAAGGGGATATCACCACCAATTCCACAGAATTACAAACTACCATCAGAGATTACAACAAACAACTCTATGCACATAAACCTGTAAACCTAGAAGAAATGGATAAATTCCTGGACACTTGCACCCTCCCAAGCCTAAACCAGGAAGAAGTTGAAATTCTGAATAGACCTATAACAAGGACTGAAGTTGAGGCAGCAATTAATAGCTTACCGACCAAAAAAAGCCCAGGTATAGATGGGTTCACAGCCGACTTCTACCAGACATACAAAGAGGAGCTGGTACCACTCCTTCTAATACTATTCCAAACAATACAAAAAGAGGGAATCCTTCACAAATCATTTTATGAGAATAGCATCATCCTGATACCAAAACCTGGCAGAGACTCAACAAGAAAAGAAAACTTCAGGCCAACATCCATGATGAACATAGATGCAAAAATCTTCAATAAAATACTGGCAAACCGATTGCAAGAGCACATCAAAAAGCTTATCCACCATGATGAAGTAGGCTTCATCCCGGGGATGCAAGGCTGGTTCAACATACACAAGTCTATAAATGTAATTCACCATATAAACAGAACCAAAGACAAAAACCACATGATTATCTCAATTGATGCAGAGAAGGCCTTTGACAAAATTCAAAAGCCCTTTATGCTAAAAAACCCTCAATAAACTAGGTATTGATGGAATGTATCTCAAAATAATAAAAGCTATTTATGACAAACTAACAGCCAGTATCATACTGAATGGGCAAAAACTGGAAGCATTCCCTTTGAAACCTGGCACTGGACAAGGTTGTCCTCTCTCACCACTCCTATTCAATATAGTATCGGAAGTTCTAGCCAGAGCAATCAGGCAAGACAAAGAAATAAAGGGTATTCAAATAGGAAAGGAGGAAGTCAAATTGTCTCTATTTGCAGATGACATGATTGTGCAGATCATGCAGATGACATGATTGCAGATGACATGATTGCAGATGACAAGACCCCATCGTCTCAGCCCAAAATCTCCTGAAACTGATAAGCAACTTCAGCAAAGTCTCAGGATACAAAATCAATGTGCAGAAATCACAAGCATTCCTACACACCAATAACAGACCAACAGAGAACCAAATTAAGAGTGAACTCCCATTCACAATCCCTACAAAGAGAATATAAAATACCTAGGAATACAACTAACAAAGGATGTAAAGGACCTCTTCAAGGAGAACTACAAATCACTGCTCAAGGAAATAAGAGAGGACACACACAGATGTAAAAACATTCCATACTCATTGTTAGAAAGAATCAATATAATGAAAATGGCCATACTGCCCAAAGTAATTTACAGATTCAAAGCTATCCCCATCAAGCTCTCTAAGACCCTCTTCACAGAACAGGAAAAAACCACCTTAAACTTCATATGGAACCAAAAGAGAGTCTGCATAGCCAAGGTAATCCCAAGCAAAAAGAACAAAGCTGGAGGCATCATGCTACCTGACTTCAAACTATACTATAAGGCTGCAGTAATCAAAACAGTTTGGTACTGGTACCAAAACAGAGATATAGACCAATGGAACAGAACAGAGGCCTTGAAGGCAACGCCACACATCTACAACCATCTGATCTTTGACAAACCTGAAAAAAACAAGCAATGGGAAAAGGATTCTCTGTTGAATTAATGGTGTTGGGATAACTGGCTAGCTATGTGCAGAAAATAGAAACTAGACCCCTTCATGACACCTTACAATAAAATTAACTCCAGATGGATTAAAGACTTAAACATAAGACCTAACACCATAAAAACTCTAGAAGAAAACCTAGGCAAAACCATTCAGGACATAGGCATAGGCAAGGAATTCATGAGTAAAACACCAAAAGCATCAGCAACAAAAGCCAACATAATTAAACTTCAGAGATATTGTACAGCAAAAGAAACAATCATTAGAGTGTACCAGCAACCAACAGAACAGGAAAAAATTTTTGCAATCTACCCATCTGACAAAGGGCTAATAGCCAGAATCTACAAAGAACTAAAACAGATTTACAAGAAAAAAACAAAGAAACCCATTCAAAAGTGGGTGAAGGACATGAACAGACACTTTTCAAAAGAAGACATATATGAGGCCAACAAACATAAGAAAAAATGCTCGTCATCATTGGTCATTAGAGAAATGCAAATCAAAACCACATTGAGATACCATCTCACGCCAGTTAGAATGGTGATTATTAAAAAATCTGGAGACAACAGACGCTGGAGAGAATTAGAAATAGGAACACTTTTACAGTGTTGGTGGGAGTGTCAGTTAGTTCAACCATTGTAGAAGACAGTGTGGAGATTCCTGAAGGCTCTAGAAATAGAAATTCCATTTGACCCAGCAATCCCATTACTGGGTATATATCCAAAGGATTATAAATCATTCTATTATAAAGACACATGCACACGTATATTCATTGCACACTGTTTACAATAGCAAAGACCTGGAACCAACCCAAATGCCCATCAATGATAGACTGGACAAGGAAAATGTGGCACATATACACCATGGAATACTATGCAGCCATAAAAAACGATGAGTTCGTGTCCTTTGTAGGGACATGGATGAATCTGGAAACCATCATTTTCAGCAAACTGACAGAAGAACAGAAAATTAAATGCCACATGTTCTCACTCATAGG
>PVKP010038240.1:0-11558 GCA_004027715.1 Plecturocebus donacophilus
CTGTGTTGCCCAGGCTGGTCTCGAATTCCTGGGCTTCAGCAATCAGCCCACCTCGGCCTCCCCAAATACTGGCACTGCAGGCATGAGCCACCAGGCGGGACCTATCTTTTTTATTTGACTCCACAACTCCGCCCTCACTCTGTGGGGAACACGGAGCCATTCCTGCTTCTTGGTTATGGCTGTGGAGCTGCTGCGGTTTATTCTCTACTCAAGGGCACCAGGGCTCTTGCCGTCTTGGCTGCGACATGGCCCAGGCAGACGGGAGCTGAGGTCTCCCTGAGTCTGCCTTGGTCTGGGCAGGTCTGGGCGGCTGCCTCCAGCACCCTGTCCACTGGCGACTGAGGCTGCAGCAATGCTTGCTGCACCTTCGTGGGGAGCTGGCTGAGAGGCAGAAGGGGTCAGGGCTGGATCTGTCTCCTGCAGGACTCCTACCCAAGGTTCCTGAAGTCTGACATGTACAGAGGCCTCCTGGCGGAGGCTGGGGTCCCGCTGGAGACGAAGAGACGGTGAGGCCAGGCGGTGCCCCGTGGCTGGTAGGGCTGCTGGGGCCCTGGCGGGCAGGGTAGGGCTGGAGGGAGAGGAAGGTTCACTGGGCATTGAGGTGGGCAGGACGCCAGCTGGCCAGCCTGTTCTCAGCCCCCTTCTCACCCACAGGGTGTTCCCGTTCACGCGGAGGCCACGGCGCTCGAGCCCCAGCCCTGCACTCCTTCCCACCCCTGTGGAGCTCACAGCGGCCAGTGGCCCTACGGTTGGAGATGGGGTGGTGTAGTGGGCCTGGCCCCTGACTGCCACCTCTAGTCCCTGCACCTCAGCATCTTGTGTCAATGCAGCAGCCGCCCCGCTCCCGGCCCAGTCCTGGCGGCTGCTCAATGCAGCACGGCGTCCCCTTGTGCCCAGAGGGCCCAGTCTTGCTGTGGGGTGCACATCCTTCCTCCCTCCGGGAAGCCCTCCCTGCCCAGAAGGGACTGGTCCAGGTGCTGATTCCCAGGGAGGGGCTTCATTGGCCCAGCTTGGGTCAGGGCAGCACCTGCTACCTGAAGAGGTGAGACCCAGGCTGCACGGAGCTCCACCTTCTCTGGTCTTTAGTTCCGCACTGGGTGCCCATCCCCACCTCTAAAACCAGTAAATCAACAACAAATACCTGGAAGCAAGATGCACAGATGGATGGCTTCCCACTCACCCGTCACGAGATGCACACACGCAGGTCTCGGGACGTGCTCTGCCCCGTCCAGGAGCCTCTCTGCTGTCACCCAGTGTGACCCTGGAAGGGGACCTGGGAGAGCGCCTGCGTCGATTGCTCCCGGCCTCCCAACTGGCTGCTTTCAGGGGTGCAGCTTCAATCCCACCAATAGGGCTGGCTCACATCCAGTTGCTCCCAACAGCTTCCAGCACACAAATAAAAGACCCTTGGGCCCTTGCTCTGAGCCCAACCTGCTGTGGGTGCGGCTTGTGGTGTGACTGTGCATATGTAAGACACATGCATGTGTGCAGAGTGCATGATGCATGTGTGGTATGTATAATGCATGTGTAATGTGTGCATGTGCATATGCATTAGTGCTGAGACGTGTGCATACCACATGCACGACTGCATATTGTGCACATGTGCATGTATAGCATGTATGATACATGTGTGATGTGCACGTGTAGCATGTATGATGCATGCGGTATGCATATGTAGTGCACATGTATGGTGCACGTGCTGTGCATGTGTAGTATGTGTGCTGTGCGATGCATGTGTTGTGTAGCGTGTAGGATGCATGTGGAGTGCACGTGTAGCATGTATGATACATGTGTGGTATGCGTGTGTGAGATGCATGTGTGGTATGCATGTGTATAGTACATATGCATGGGTGTATTATGCACATGTGCAGTGTGTACATATCACACATGCATGTGATGTGTGCATGTGCAGTGAGGGAGGGGCAGGTTCCAGGTGTGTGGAGTTGATGGTGGAGGAGGGACTTGGCCCACCCAGACCCAGGCAGCAGACGTGGGGTGTTTGGTCTTTGAGAGGAGGCGGCCAGGGCGGGGCACTGTGCTCTGTGGGCCAGGGTGAGCAGCGCAGTGTGGGCACACCTGGCCTCCAGAGGGAGAAAAGTGAGGAAACTCAGTTCAGGAGGCCTGTGGGGAGGGCAGTTGTCCCCAGCCTGCCCTAAGGCCACAGAGCTGCAGAGGCATGTCATGGCACGGCCCAGACCCTCTAGGGTCCACAGTGACCACAGGGCAAGAATCCCTTCTTCACAGTCGAAGGGGTGCAGGCTGTTTCTGCAGGGAGAGAAACCTCTGCCCACCACCAATGACACCCTTGGCCCAGCCCCCCAACTCCTGCTTCTGAGGGCGGGGCTCATTACCTGTCTGCCTCTCAGTGGCCAGGGGCGAGGCTACTCCTGTAACCTGCAGCGTCTCCCCTCCCTTTGGGGACCCACTGCACTCCCTCCTGTGCTGCTGCGGGCAGCTTTTGCAACCCCAGTGAACATCACCTCTCCCTCCAGCCCTACCCTGCCTGCCCAGTGGCTCTCATTTACAGGCCTTGTCCCCAAAGCCCTACGGCTCTTTCTCGCTCAAGGCCTTGTGGGCTGGGTTACTTTTCTCACGGACAAGAGAACCGCTTCCTAGCAGGAGGGCAGCCATCTGTTCAGCCTTAGTCCCCATGTCCCCTGTGGCAAGGAGCAACAGGAACAAGGCTTATTTCATACTTAAATACCCACAGGACACTCCTGCAGCATTCTCTGAAGCACCTGTCTGCCCCTCACGGTTTCCACACCCAAAGCTTCCTCTCAGGGAAGCCACTGCCTGGCTCCTCTTGCCTGTGTGGTCACCAGAGGTCACCCCGGCCCCGCCATCATGGCTTCATGCTGGTATCTAGCCAGCCCTCAGAGGTTACGCGGTGCTGAGGCCACTGTCTGTTCCAGGTGGGAGCACACCCACTTGCTTGGAGCCAGGGTGCCCAGCTCGTCGGGCAGGGATCTTCAAACCGGAGACCCCTGAAGCTGTCAAAATTGCTAGGTGCCCAGTTTCTGACTGAGCAGGTCTGGGTGGGGGTGCATGCCTCCTCGGCAGCCCCTCCTACCTGGACCCAGGCTGGCCAGCAAATTCCTGGTCATTCCTCCATGAACAAATCCATTTTACTACTTTGGGAGCAAAAAGACGGGCAGACACACAGACGCTAGGCTCACGCCTGACCAGGTGTTTCAGGCAGTGCAAAAATGTTTATTCTGCTTTCTTCCTTGGTGGGGGGGTCATCAGGCTGCTTTGGCTATGAAGCTCGGGCTCTGCGGCCTGGGCGGCCCGAGCAGCACAGAGCACCATAGCCGCCCTGGGGCCTCAGGAGCAGCAAGGCACAGAGGTGAATCCTGCATCGGGTGACACAGCCGGGGGCGTGTGAGCACCAGAAGGGGAGAGGCAAGGCGCCTGTCATGCCCACCAGGGCACAGGGGCCTCTTCTGGGATAAAGCAGCTCCAGTGTCTACTGAGAGGGCACAGACCGCCCCAAACAGGCATTACACAGCCAGTTCCTCAGGACATTCACAGCACATGCAGACGGCACCTGCTGTAACACCACTAAGGACAGCTTCGAGCAGCCGTGGGCTCTGCTCCAGAGCAGGCCCCACCCGTCCTGTCAGGGGAGACCCCTGCTCCAGAGCCCCCTTCCTCACAGTGCCCGGTCAAAGGAACCAAGTCACGTCCCCCATGCTAGAGGGTCCCCCTGCTGCTCTGGGTAGGGCTGGGAAGCTGGAGCTCTCTTAGGTTCCAGTTGCGGCCCCGAGGCTACCCCAGGCCCAGCACACTGAGTTCCATGACTCCTTGGGGGACAGAGCATGGAGGGAAAAGAGGAATGGACTTCTGCAGGAGCGGGTAGGGGATGGCCTGTCCCAGGACCCCCTGCCTCTTCCTACACACTGGCTGCTCTGGCCTGGGGAGAAGCTGGCAAGGAGAGGGCACTGGGTAAGGACAGGGTGCGACAGGGTGCCACAGGGCTCGGCTCTGCCCAAGGTGGCCCAGGGAGACCACCATGAAAGCTGCCTGGTGTAAGCGGGACCCTGGGCAGGAGAGAGCCCCAGGGTGTCCCCTCACCCATGCATGTCCCTGGGTGTGATCAAGGAGGACTGGTAAGGCCACTGCTGCCCAATGGAGACCATCACCAGGGCCAGGAGTCGGCGAATCAATGCAGAAACCCGGGGAAGGGCCCACTCCCCAGGATGTTTAGTGTTAGCAGGCAGTCTCTCCCACATGCTCTGTCTGGCGAGCCTCTACGCCTCACTCCGGTACCGCAGCCGGGAGAACCGGTCCCTGATGGCCTGGTCACTGTCTGGCCTACCCTCACCCAGGTGAACCACCCTGCCACTTGGGACAAGGTCCCGCACCTTGTGCTTGATCACAGAGACCAGGCCAGGTGCCTCCGAGTTTGCTGGGCCTGTCAGGAGGACGTACGCAGCATGGCGGCTTGGCTCAAACAGGACAGCTGCAGGGTAGGGGACACAGCCATCAGCGTGGCTCAAGACCAGCCAGAGCAGACCCCGCAGAACACCCGGGTCCCTGGCTGAGGCTGCACTCACCGTCGAAGGCAACAATGTGGGCAGAGACGTTGGCCAGCTCCAGCAGCACGTGCGGCAGCGTAGGGTGGAACATGTACAGGCTGTGCCGGGCCTCCCCGGTCTCCTGGGAGAGAGCCAGCAGTGGGCCCCACGCCCTTCACGGAGCACTCCCACAGGACGCTGCTGTCAGTGACCATGTCTGGAGTTCCGTGTCCACTAGGGGCCCTGCCTGGGTCCCCCAAATGCCAGCCCCAGCTCTGTAGCTACCTCCCAGCTCCTCCCACCCAACCTGGTCCTGACCCTGGTCCTTGCTGGGTGGCCACGCCCTTCAGGGCAGTGCAGGCCATTGGTGCCTCTCCCTGGACTACCCTAAGGTCACTCTCCCTCAGCTCGCACCACCCCATCCTGATAGACTGTCACTGGACTTCAGTTTATTTGAGGTCACCCAGGCACCTATTAGCTTCTGGGTGCTCCCAGGTGGAGCCCAAGCCTGGGTCTCTGGCCCTGGCTCCCGCACGGCTCCTCTGAGGGAGGCTCCCATACCGTCTCGAGGCTGCTGCCCAGCTCGTGGAGGCCCCAGAAGAAGAAGGCTGAGCGGTGGTCTGCGGTGGGCAGGCTGGTGGACAGTGGACTCCCAGGGAGGCTCGGGAGGGCTAGGCTCCGCAGGACGTCTCCAGTGCTGAGGTCCAGGAACAGGATCTGGGGAGGGAGGGGGGACTGTGGGGGTCATTGGGAGGCTACTGGGAAACCCTCAAGGCTTGCACAGGCACACGTGCCTGCAGCCACGCCGGCTCCGGAGGCCTATGCTCTGAGGGAGCCAGAACCTTCTTAGCGGCGCTGAGGGCAGCAGCCTCCTGGGCCACAGCCTCATCTGCTTTCAGAGCAGCCTATCCTCAGCGAAGAACAAAGATGCCACCTCCAAAGGAAGAGCAGCCAACCTGTCTGTCGGCGCCAGTTCCGTTTTCAACGACGACAGCCAAGGTGTCTGGTTTGTAGTGGCCGAAGACGGGTTTTCTGGAAGAACAGGGTGGAGTACGCACAAGGGCTCTCAGCGAGCAGACAGATGGAAGGACGCACCCATGAACGGGTCTGCCCCTCGGTCTCTCATGGCCACATCTGGACCGGGACCCAGGACATGGAGCCGACGTCTGGGGCCAGGGGCAGCATCAAAGACAGGCGAGAGGCCCTGGCAGCAGCACACGGCCCCCATCCCCAGGGCGGCCTCCTCACCAGCCCACGGGACATGCCCAGGGTGCCGAAAAGCAGTACGTGCAGGACTCCTGGGGAGACCTCGTACCTTAGGACATTGGCTGCCCTGGGCGGCCAGCGGTGGGTCAGCTTCTGCCCGTCCAGCAGCACGCAGGCCTCTGAGCCCACGAGGAACACGTCTGTGCCGGTGTTCCCTGAGACGTGCATCAGGTAGCGCACTGCTCCAGAGCTACACAGAAGAGTGGGAGAAAGGGGCGCCGGGTCCCCAGGGGAGGCCTCAGATGCCCAGTGGGGGCAGGGCTCCCGCATCACCATCTCAGGGGGCTCCTCTCAGGCCCTGTACTCCCTGTGTTCCTCAGTTCTACAGCTTGGAAAGAGAAGCCAGAGCCCGCTCTCCATGGAGACGGACAAGCATAAAGTAGGACCCTCCTTTCTCTTCACTCTTTACCTGGCTTTTGTTTGACATTTCTCCCACCTGGGCCCAGACTGACCCCGAGGTACCCCCAGCCCCGCCCTGTCTGCGGGGCTGCTCTGGGCTCCACACAGATGGTCCGAACACTGGGGCTGGGAGCTAGGCTGTGGGGGGCGGGCGCTCTGCATGGAGAGAGGCCATGGCCTGGACCCACCTGTAGAAAAGCATCCTGTGGGTGGTGGCGTTGAACATGCTCTCCCAGAGGGGGTCCTTCTTGAACGGGCCGTCCCTCCCGGTCACCTTCTCGTAGAGACCCTTCACAGAGCAGCTGCAGAGGGAGCTTGCTATTCAAAACACAGAAGGGCCCAAAGTCCAGGGTCACGCCGGGAACCTGCACCAGGAGCACTCAGGGCCACATGGGGCCAGGCCCTGGGCTTCCCAACTCCGGCACCTCTAGCGTAGAAGCAGGGCCTGAGGGGCCGCGGGGCAGTCACCATTCCCTCCCACACTCTGCCAGTGAGGCTGGCCAGGTACATACCACAAGGGAAGAGGAGGTAGTGGGCACCCGTCCTGGTGACGTGAAGGAGGAAGCCACTTTCTCCGTCCACACCGAGGCTGCCTCTGAGGCCAATCTGGTCCCCGTTGCGGCCTGAGTAGAGATGACCACTAACCTGCAATGACACAGGGCCCGAGGAAGACAGGGACCCGAGTCCAGGGTGGGGCACTCTACCATGGGAGGCGTGGAAGGGGGAGGGGCCACAGGCTCTTGGTTTTGAGGAAAGAGGCACTGACATCAGCGTCTGACACTATGGTCAGTGACTCCACACTGCACAGGCCGTCTGAGGTGGGCAGGGCAGCCCTGGTGCCTCGCAGGTGCTCCCAGCCCTCAAAGCGTCACCCTCAGCACTGCAATGGCACAGAGTGGAAGTGTGTGCACCACCATTCTTGGGGAGGCCACAAAGCCACCTGGTAGAGGTGGCGCCCCTCGGTATGCCGGGTCTAGGGGAGTTGGGAACGTGGGGCTCTGGGCGGTAAGACCCAAATCCTGTCTGGGAAGTTGGGCTGTACCTCCTCCTGCTCCTGGGTGAGAACCAGCAAGTCTGGGAGCCCATCGCTGTCCACGTCAGGCACCTGCAGCAGAGGGCTCAGGATGGACGCATTCCTGCTGAAGCTGCTGGGATGGTGCCACAGGGTTTCCCCTAAAATCAGGCACACGGTCACGGAATGCAGCCTTGAGTCCCCTTCAACAGCAGCCTGACAGGCAGGCTCCTGCTGAAGCGTCACCCTTGCGACCGTGTGGCTCACCACACACTCAAAGCAGAAATGCCAACAGGAGGGAGGGCGGCACTCCTGTGCCTGTAAAGGAGCAGCGCGTGTAAGTGGTGGACACACGACCTACCTCCGCATGGAGGCCCAGTGGCGATACGCCAAAGGCTGACAGCCGCGTTCCTGGGAACCGCACAGTTCCCCCTTCCTTTTCCCTTAGCCATGTGTCCTAGAACATCTAGGGCCAACGCTGACCCTCCTGCCTGAGTGCATGAAGCCTGACCTCACCCACCTCTCAAAGCCAGGCCCCGGGTGAGCAGCCCCTTCCTCTGCCCTGCACACGGAAGGCAGGAATAGAGGTGCGTGCTTGGAGGCGGATCTACTGACCACAGGTCCCAATGCAACTCCTTACCCACACACAATCTCACCCAAACCTTTTTTTTTTTAAAGACAGATCTCTTGATTCTTAAAATATTTCCAGCCTGCTCTTTATTCTCCTCCATATCCTTAAAATGACAACTTGTAAGGGAAATGTGAACATTCACCAAATCTAGGCACAGAATTCCTCCCGAGTGCCATGAGGTGCGAGGAGCCCACGCACACACCATCCCGCGCACCACCCATTCCTACGCTTGTGCTTCCACGTGGCCGGCTCCACTGGGGCTTGGAGACCTGCGCCCTCAAGCTCAGGGGCACCTACAGGCCCATCCTCCCTGGTGGGCTGAGTGCAGGTTCATGTTCTGGGCTCGCCCTGGGCACTGCCACCAGGGACACCCCAGGAGCAGCCGGTGGCCAAGCCACTCCTCCACTCTGCCACGCCATAGCAGGTGACATCTGGCTGCCCGTGGGTGACAGACACAGTGCAGTGAGGCAGCTGAGGCGCATGACTTCCACTTGGAGGCTCTCCCCGTAAGCTTCCTTCCCATCCAGCCACCCTTAAGATCACAGGGCTGAGCCTGGCCTACCTGTGAAGAAGCTGACCGCAGTCAAAGAACCGGGTCTGCCCACAAGGATGCAGGAAGGAGGTGCCTCACCACCCCGTGGCTGGGGCACAGCACATTCCACGAAGGCCACATCTTGGGCCACAGGCCTCTCCCAGAGCGTGCTGCCATTGGCCCCCGACACAGCAGCCGCAAAGGTGCAGGGAGAGGAAAAGCCTGTAGGGAGAGAACCAGCACGTCACTGCTGCTGCCTCCGGGCAGCCGGGCAGGCCAGTGTGGGCTCTGCCAGGCCTGTCTTCCTCACACCGCGTCCTGGCCACAGCCCCTCCCTCCCAGGTGTATCCCCTTTATCTTGTAGGCTCTTGAGGCTCTAATGCTGACCCACGGGGCCTCAGGGGCCACAGCGGTGCTGGGGCTGGGCCTCCTGGCCTCCTTCTAGGAAGGCTGACCAGATAGGTTTCACAAACACCTCTATCGGCTTCTCCCAAACACTGAGAGGATGACCCAAAACAAAGATTCCTCCTTCTACAGGAAGCTCCTTCTTTTCAGATAAAGTGAAATTACCTTCATCCATGCAGGACTGGCTGATATTGTTGCTGCGGTTGGTATTTTTATAAAGAAAGAGAATATCTTGGATCCTGTCCCCGTTTATGTCATCCACAGCCAGAAAGTCATAGGTGACTGAAAGAGAAAACCAGACTGTACTCCACAGGCCATGCCTGGTTTCCAGGAATGGTCAGGTCCAACACGAGCTACGTTTCTGCTCCCTGTGAGGTCACCCAACGAGGATGGTGGCTTCTTCCTCACTAGGATGAGTAATTTCCTTCCAGAATACAAGAGGTGGGACAACAATGCCCAGTGTTCATCTTCAGAAAAGAACAAGCAGGAATCCTGGGCATACCCAGTGGATGTCCTGGCACCTTCTGATCAGAAATAAATCCCTCCCTAGACCAGATGGTATCTAGACAGTCCACACTCCATACTCATCAGGGTCTACATTTCCTTTCATTCAAGGACTCAAGTGATAAACTATATGCCCTAAACTCAAACACCAAAAGAATGAAGTTGAACCCCCTACAACTTTTTAATTGAGAAACAGGGTCTGGCTATGCTGTCCAGGCTGGTCTTGAACTCCAGGCCTCAAGTGATCTTCCTGCCTCACCGTCCCGAAGTGCCGGGATAACAGGCGTGAGCCACTGGGCCAGCATGAAGTTGGATCTTTACTTTTACATCATGCACAAAAATGAACTCAAAGCCGGGCGCGGTGGCTCACACCTGTAATCCCAGCACACTGGGAGGCTGAGGTGGGCGGATCACCTGAGGTCAGGCGTTCATGACCAGCCTGACCAATATGGTAAAACCCCATCTTAAAAATAAATAAATAAATAAAAGAACTCAAAATGAATCAAAGACCTAAACATAAGAGCTAAAACTATAAAACTCTTAGAAAAAAAAAAAAGGAAAAATTTTCATGATATTGGATTTGGTAAGGATTTCTTTGATACAAAAGTGCAGGAGGCTGGACACAATAGTTCATGCCTGTAATCCCAGCACTTTGGGAGGCTGAGGTGGGTAGATCGCCTGAGGTCAGGAGTTTGAGACCAGTCTTGCCAGCTGGGCATGGTGGTGTGTGCCTGTAATCCCAGCTGCTAAGGAGAATGAGGCAGAAGAGTCACTTGAACCCAGGAGGTAGAGGTTACAATGAGCAAGATCACACCACTGCACTCTAACCTGAGCAACAAGAGGGAACTTTGTCTCAAAAAAAAAAAAAAAAAAACAATTTTTTTTTTTGGCAGGTGTGTTGTTACACATTCCATAGCAGATTCCAACTTCCATGGCCACCATCCTGCTAAAAAAGAAATTAAAAAAAAAAAAAGTTTTTAAATGAGCAAAAGACTTGCACAGACATTCACCAAAGAAGATACAAGACTGGTTAAAAATCACATGAAGAGAGGAGCCCAACACTTTTTGTCACTAGGAGATTCTAATCCATACCCACTAACATGGGCATAATCAAAAAGACAGACAATAACAAGTGTTGGCAGGGACTGGAGAAACTAAAGGCCTCCTCAGCATTGTAGGTAGGAATGTAAAATAGTACATTGCTTTGGAAAACAGCTTGTCAGCTTCTCAGAAAGTTAAACATAAACTTACCGTAGGGCTCAGCAATTCCGCTCCTAGCAAGGTACCCCAGAAATGAAAACATATCCACACAAACATATCTACACATGAATGTTCACAGCAGAATTATTCATAAGAGCCCCAACTGGGAGGGATCCAGATGATCATCAGCCAGCACCCCTGACAGGAGCACTGCTCGGCGATAGAAAGACACAGACCACGACACAAACGAACCACCAAACATCACACTAAGTGAAGGAAGTCACACTCCAAAGGTACGTACTATATGATTTCACTTCTATGAAATATATCTAGAGGCCATGCATGGTGGCTCACCCACCACTTTGGGAGGCTGAGGTGGGCGGATCACGAGGTCAGGAGTTTGAGACCAGCCTGGCCAACACAGTGAAACCCCATTTCTACTAAAAATACAAAAAATTATCTGGGCATGTAGCGGGTGCCTGTAGTCCCAGTCACTCAGGAGGCACAAGCAGGAGAATCACCTGAACCCAGGAGTTGGAGGCTGCACTGAGCTGAGATCCTATCACTGCACTCCAGGCTGGCAACAGTGTGAGACTCCATCTCAAAAAAAAAAAAAAAAAAGGCCAGGTTGTGAGGCTGAGGAGGACGGACAAATTGCCTAAGGTCAAGAGTTGGAGACCAGTCTGATCAACATGGTGAAACCCTGTCTCTACTAAAAATATAAAAATATTAGCCAGGAATGGTGGCACGTGCCTATAATGTCAGCTACTTGGGAGACTGAGGCAAGGGAATTGCTTGAACCAGGGAAGGTGGAGGTTGCAGTGAGTCGAAATCACGCCACTGCACTCCAGCCTGGGCAACAGAGCAAGACTCCATCTTAAAAAAAAAGGTTGGGCACAAATTGGCTCATGCCTGTAATCCCAGGACTTTGGGAGGCCAAGGCAGGCAGATCACAAGGTCAGGAGTTTGAGACCAGCCTGACCAAGATGGTGAAACCTCCTATCTACTAAAAACACAAATTAGCCAGGCGTGGTGGCACACACCTGTAATCCCAGCTACTGAGGAGGCTAAGGCAAGAGAATCGCTTGAACC